>OY754307.1:114737671-115033547 GCA_963573325.1 Astragalus glycyphyllos
GCTAATCACCATCGAAAACAAAATCGGTAATTACAAAGTCTCTGTGGGATCGATATTTTTACTACGCGATAGAACCGTGCACTTGCGGCCTATCAAAACCTAATAAACCTAAATCAGCAACAAAAAGGCAATGAAATCAACCAATATTTCCACAGATTGATTTCCCAATCGATTCTCATCACCAATTTTTACGCCGACTTACACGAGGAAAAAACCTATAAATAAATTAACACTTGTGCAAAATTTTCTTTAAAAAGCAGCACTTGGAATCGGTTGTTTGAATACATCTGGACGCGATGACAATTTTGTAATTAAAGAAAAAATAGCAGATTTTCGTTTGACATTTAATTGATTAAATGGACAAAACACTACATTCTCATTCTTTCTCTTTTCACTCCTTCACGCTCTCTCTTTGCTCTTTGGTGTCTCTCCCTTGAGCTCTCTCCCACTGCTAACCCACGCTTTTCCGATCTGGGCCGAGGGCCCAATCCTCCTACTGGGCCAAGATCGACCCACAATCTGCGCTCCACCAAAGCCACGGTACGAAATGCACTAAGAGGTACACTTTTACCCCCATCACTTTATGCCTCGCTTTGATTTCTATTCTCTAACTTGGGTATCAGAGTGTCTTTGCAGGTACAACCCGACCTGGGCTCTGCTACCGAGTTCACCATCAAACAGGCGACCAGACCACAGATCGAACCACTCCGAGACCTTCAAGGTACAATTCACCGCCCTAACTGTCGCCCTCATCCATGTGTCATTGTTGTCACTCTTGTCTCGCCCTCGCCCTCGATGCGGCGTTATCAGAATTGTGGTGTTGTCTTCGAACTGAACCTAACACCCTTCATTTCAGATTATTTCTTTTACGATAACCAGATACGTACTTCACTCCTATGATTTTAGCATGAGTAAACTAATTTGAATGCCCTTTTTATCATAAACTAATTTGAATGCCCTTTTTAGCATGTGGGTATTTTTGATTTGGGTTAGAAGTTGGAAATTCATACAAGTGCAAGCAATGATTACCTGTTTTGCCTTAGAAGTGGGTATTTTTGTTTTGCCTTAGATTATTAAAAAGACCAAAGATTAGCTTATTAATAATTTGATTTGATATAATTTTTGTAGAAAAAATAATAATTTGATTTAATTAGACAACTTACTTGCAAATTTACTTTGATGATGCATTATTTGCCTTCATGAATATTGCTAGATTGTCAAGAGATCCTCTTAAGAAGATTCTTCGCGTAGGAGCATTTTATTCTGCTTGTAACTCATAAATCAGTTATAAGTAGGGGAGTCTTATTTGTAATTTTATTTTACTTGATATGGAGCAAATCAATAATAATCTTTAGGGATTTTGTTTTTGAAAGGCGGAAGAACTCTATATTCAAGGGAGCACAAGGGGTGGTACTCCGGCCCGAATACAAGGAGAAGGCTCTTCACTCTCCAAGGGCCACAAGACAGCCACAGGAGGAAGGGAACCAAGAAGGGGAGAAAACAACAACAAAATACACAAAGCACAGATTGATCTACTGCATTCGACCAATACACAAAAGAGGAGCCACATGCCACTCATAATAAAGGCACTGGGAGCCATTTGACCTCGCCAAAAACCATTGTCAAGACATTGATTTCACCCGATGAACGACCAAATCACAAACCGGAACCTTACACTTAAAAATACACCCATTACGCATATCCCAAAGCATCCAAATAACTGTATGCCAGATAAGGCTCCGCTCAACCCCTTTTTCTCCCTACCACCACCACCGGATGCCCGAAACACGGAGAAGATGTAACACCCCCCTTTTTCTATTACAATTAAATAGACAATTATCAGAGTCACCTCGAAGGGCGCTACATTTTTCACCATTTTTTTTAAAAAAACACCATTTATTCCAAAAAAAATCTCCAAAATAATTTATATAAAAGAAATCACCAAGCAGCGGAAATATTAACCAGTTTAAACATCTCCAGAATTAACAATTAAAGACATCTCCAAAATTAATTAAAACAATTTCCAATAACTAAAATAATAGTTCAAAACGATAACTAACGACTCCCCGGTGCTACATATCAGAGCTGACACAGACCCAAACGAGAGAGGAAGCAAAACCTAGCAATTCCTCCACGAGCACTAGCGATCACCTGCAGCGTTGCCGCATGAGAGCAACATTCCAAGCAGAAGGGGTGAGTCTAACAGAGGTAATAAGCAGATGATAAAAATATGCTAGCATCAGGTGACTACAGCAACACAATACAATTACACCATATCACAGCACCGGATACCAAAGGAAAAATCCATTTGACAGTGAACCACCAAAATTATAACATTCATAGACAATGGGATGATATGCAACCCCTCCAGTGGGCATATGCATGCGGTACCGATCACCAAAATGAGCCACGACGGGCATATCACCAATAAACACCAGAAGCAGAGCCTATATCACCAAAACATGCATATGACAATGCGACACCATGATTATGCACCAACTCACCATAACAAGTATTTAAAATAAATACTATATCACCAGAATCAAAACAAATGATTTCACCAAAAATAGCACCAAGTTGTAGCATCACAGCTACCACTAAACTCTTCTGAGCATACCAGCACCGCACCTGAAATATTAACACCAGACGGCTCCACAACGCGGACATAACGCACGCACACCACGCACAAGACTGGCGCACAGCGCCTAGGCACATCGCACCTACTTCAGTGAATTAATTAAAATAGCAAACGACATCGGATTTCAACAAATAAATACTTGTTGGAAAGCCCTATGGGTCTGGTTATCATCCCTAAGTTCAGTTTTTGAAGGAGAGTGTCCAATAGGTACAGTTTTCGAAAAGCACACAGGCTAGTTGCAAAAGAGGACAGTTTCTGTCCTTCAAATTCAAGCAATTCCAAAGTGACCAAAACTCAATCAAATTGCATGAAACTTGTGCATAAACTGGGGCAAATTTTGTCTAGTTTTCAAAGAAATTGGATTCGTTCGAAAAGGAGTTCTTTTGAAAACGTGGTAACCAAAACACTGACCCTGTGTCCAGATTGTTTCCAGAATCTTACTCTAACTTGTGGAATTCATATCTCGAGCTACACAACTCTAAACGCAACCAAACCAGTGCCAAATTAACAAGCATTAAGTCTATTTTCCAGAAAAATAAACCACATAATTTTTCGGTCACTACAACGTTCCCAGTCACCGAAATACCGAATCTATACCCAAATCGTTTCCAGAATTTTAACCTAACTTGTATCGCCTATAACTCGAGCTATACAACTCCGAATTTAACGAAACCAGTGCCAAAACGACCGGCGTTAAGTCTATTTTCAAAAACAATCAACCTCATAATTTTTGGATCAACCAAACAGCGCCAGTTTTAGAAAAACCGAACCTGTGTCCAGAATCGCTAAATTGCCAAACACCAAACCCTAACGGCAACGACACCGCAACCACCACAACAAAAACGACAATTCGACAACGCGACAACAACAATCAACCACGCACAGCAACAACAAAACACGAACAATAACAACACCATCATCGTGATACAACAATCACGCAACAACAAATAACGAAACAAATCACAATAACGTGCAATAATCATCAAAGCACCAATCTCAACGAAAACACGATATGCAACAACACGAACAATTCAACAAAACCCTAGACTACCCACACATAATTATCATCAACCCATTATCAAGGTTAAGCCCACCCTTACCTCGAATAACGTAAGCTCCGGAACACGACGAACGAGACACGAACAAAACCACAGCAACACGAACGATCTCCTTTTGAAATTCTTCGCGAAACCCTCCTCTTCTCTCCCTCTTTGCGCCGCGTGCTCTCTCTCTCACTCTCACTTTCGTTTTTCTTTTTCTTGCTACGAATGAGGGTTTGGCTTAAACCCCCAGGGTTTAAGTTGAGGGCTCAGTAAACACTGGGCTCTCTACGTCACCACCTCCTTTACTCGTTTCACCTCCTACGCATATAAAATATTAACCTTTTAATTTATCTATATCCCGCCTCCAAATTATTTTAATAATTCAATCAACTATTTTAATTAAATTATTTCCGGGGTGTTACAACCCTCCCCCACTTAGAATCTTTCGTCCTCGAAAACATACCTGATTCAAACAGCTCCGGATAGGACTCTCGCATCTTGCTCTCCAACTCCCATGTCATGCTTTCACCAGCAGCTCCTAACCAGACCACTTTCACCAGGTTTATCTCTTTGCCACGTAAAGTCTTCCCTTCACGATCTTCAATTCGCACAGGCATTGTCTCCACAGTGAGATTATCCCGCACATGCACATCATCCATCGGAATCACATGGGACGGATCCGAAATATACTTCCGAAGTTGCGACACATGAAATACATCGTGCAAATTCGAAAGATTAGGCGGCAAGGCCACCCTATAAGCAATATTACCAATTCTCTCAGTGATCTGATACGGTCCAATGAAACGAGGAGTCAACTTCTTTGTCTTCAATGCACGCCCAACACCAGCCATAGGCGTGACTCTCAAAAACACATGATCACCAGCTTGGAATTCTAAATCCTTCCTTCTCTTATCATGATAGCTCTTCTGTCTACTCTGCGACGCTTTCACTTTCTCACGGATCAATTTCACCTTTTCAGTAGTCTCTCGAACAACCTCGGGTCCAAGAACAATACTCTCCCCAGATTCATGCCAACACAACGGAGTCCTACATCTCCGACCATACAATGCCTCGAACGGTGCCATCCCGATGCTAGAATGGTAACTATTGTTGTAAGTAAACTCGATCAACGGAAGGTGAGTATCCCACGCACCTCCCTACTCAAGAACACAAGATCTCAACAAGTCTTCCAACGACTGAATGGTCCTCTCTGTCTGTCCATCAGTTTGAGGATGATAAGCTGAACTCAACCTCAATTTAGAACCCAACGCTTCTTGCAAACTCTTCCAGAAATCAGAAGTGAACCTAGGATCTCTGTCAGACACAATGCACAAAGGAACACCATGCAACTTCACAATCACCTGAATATAAATCTCTGCCAATCTCGACACCGGATACGTGATATTGATAGGAATAAAATGAGCAGACTTCGTCAATCTATCCACAATCACCCAAATCGAATCGTGCCCCCTCACAGTATTAGGTAACCCTATCACGAAATCCATAGAAATACTATCCCACTTCCATTCCGGAATCTCCAACGGTTGCATCAACCTAGCAGGCTTCTGATGCTCAACCTTCGATTTCTGACAAGTCAAGCAGGAATACACGAACTGCGCCACATCACGCTTCATACCAGGCCACCAAAACATCTTCTTCAGATCCTGATACATCTTTGTAGCTCCCGGATGGATACTCAACTTACTCCTATGACCTTCTTCTAAAATTGCTCTTTTCATCTCCTCTTCTGACTTAGAATAAATTAGGATGTCGTCAATGAATACCACCACAAACCGATCCAGATACTCACGAAAGATACGATTCATGTACTCCATGAACACTCCCGGCGCATTAGTCACACCGAAAGGCATCACGGAATACTCATAATGCCCATAACGGGTTCTGAAAGCTGTCTTCTGAATGTCTTCGTCTTTCACCTTGATCTGATGATAACCCGATCTCAAATCTATTTTACTGAACACCTGAGCACCCACCAACTGATCCATTAAGTCATCAATCCTCGGAAGCGGATACTTGTTCTTAATAGTCACCTTATTCAGCTGCCGATAGTCTACGCACAACCTCATACTACCATCTTTCTTTTTCACCAACAACACTGGAGCTCCCCACGGCGACACACTTGGCCTCACAAATTTCCTTTCAAGCAGATCCTCGAGTTGCTTCTTCAGTTCTGACAATTCGGATGCAGACATTCTATACGGTGCCATAGACACAGGTTTAGTATCAGGTACCAGATCAATAGCAAACTCAACCTCTCTCTCTGGTGGTACACCCGGAATCTCGTCGGGAAAAACCTCAGAAAACTCTCGCACCACCTGCAACTCATCAACCTTCGCTTGGCTCTCAGCAGACAATGACGCCATTAATGAAAACAACTGGACGTCTTCCCTCATTACCCTATGCAACTGACCAGCAGACAACAAACCAGACTCTTCCTCTTCAGGAGAAAAGAAACTCACAGACCTTTCATGACAGTTGATATGAACATGGTTATCAACTAACCAGTCCATACCTAGAATAACATCCATTCCGCTCAGCGGCAAACAAATCAAGTCGACGAGAAAATCATTACCGAATATCGATAAAGGGCATTTAGCACAAACAACCGAGGTAGTCACCGAACCCTTAGCCGGAGTATCGATAACCATCTCCCTCAACATAGATGATAAAACAAGATCTAATTTCTCAACACATGCAGTAGCAATAAAACAATGGGTAGCACCAGTATCAATAATCGCAATAAGAGGAGAATTATTAATATAGCATGTACCTCTGATCTCATTCACTGCATCTGACCCCGCCAGAGCGAACACCTTCCCAACGGACCTTTCTTTCTTCGGTTTAGGACACTGAGTGCTAATATGACCACCCTCACCACAGTTGTAGCATAACACATCCTTTCGATCACAGCTAGACGCCATATGACCCTCTTTACCACACTTGTAGCACTTCTTCACATCACCTGGACAGTCAGGACGCTTATGACCGGGTTTACCACACTTGTAACATACCACACTAGCAGCAGCATCTCCCCCACTAGGTCTCTTACCCACAGCAGTTCTCTGATTGCCCTTACCAGTTGGAACCTCATACGGCTTCCCACGACTCGAGAAATCCTTCTACCTATCCCTCATGACTCTAGAATGAGCATTACTGTCTTCCTCGAAGATTCTGCAGCTGTCAATCAACTCCGAGAACACCCGAATTTTCTGATACCCTATCGCCTTCTTGATATCAGCCCGCAACCCATTTTCAAACTTGATGCATTTGGAGAATTCAGCACCAGCCTCACCATAATGTGGATAGAACTTCGCCAATTCAATGAACTTGGCAGCATACTCAGTCACCGACATATTACCCTGCTTCAGCTCCAGAAACTCAATCTCTTTCTTCCCACAGACATCTTCAGGATAATACTTTCTCAGAAATTCTCTGCTGAACACAGCCCAAGTGACCTCTTCATTCACAGTCGCCAACCTCTGCCTCACCTCCAACCACCAGTCATCAGCCTCCTCTGCCAGCATATGAGTACCATACCTGACTTTCTGCGCCTCAGAGCAATCCATAACACGAAAGATTCTCTCCATCTCTTTCAGCCACGCCAAAGCACCATCAGGGTTATACTTGCCCTTAAAGGTAGGAGGATTCTCCCTCTGAAACGTAGCCAAACTGCGCGACCCAGCATCACCAGCAGCACCTAGGTTATTCTCCACAGCTTGAGCCACAGCCTGCAAAGCAGCAGCGAGTGCAGCATCGTTCCGTCCTGCCATCTCAACCTAACACTGCAACAGAAACTATAATCAGAAACGAGTAACAATTACTCAAGTGTTACTCGACTCGACGACTCGACAACTTGGCCGGACAGACCGAACTGCTCTGATACCACTATTGTAACACCCCCCCTTTTTCTATTACAATTAAATAGACAATTATCAGAGTCACCTCGAAGGGCGCTACATTTTTCACCATTTTTTTAAAAAAAAACACCATTTATTCCAAAAAAAAATCTCCAAAATAATTTATATAAAAGAAATCACCAAGCAGCGGAAATATTAACCAGTTTAAACATCTCCAGAATTAACAATTAAAGACATCTCCAAAATTAATTAAAACAATTTCCAATAACTAAAATAATAGTTCAAAACGATAACTAACGACTCCCCGGTGCTACATATCAGAGCTGACACAGACCCAAACGAGAGAGGAAGCAAAACCTAGCAATTCCTCCACGAGCACTAGCGATCACCTGCAGCGTTGCCGCATGAGAGCAACATTCCAAGCAGAAGGGGTGAGTCTAACAGAGGTAATAAGCAGATGATAAAAATATGCTAGCATCAGGTGACTACAGCAACACAATACAATTACACCATATCACAGCACCGGATACCAAAGGAAAAATCCATTTGACAGTGAACCACCAAAATTATAACATTCATAGACAATGGGATGATATGCAACCCCTCCAGTGGGCATATGCATGCGGTACCGATCACCAAAATGAGCCACGACGGGCATATCACCAATAAACACCAGAAGCAGAGCCTATATCACCAAAACATGCATATGACAATGCGACACCATGATTATGCACCAACTCACCATAACAAGTATTTAAAATAAATACTATATCACCAGAATCAAAACAAATGATTTCACCAAAAATAGCACCAAGTTGTAGCATTACAGCTACCACTAAACTCTTCTGAGCATACCAGCACCGCACCTGAAATATTAACACCAGACGGCTCCACAACGCGGACATAACGCACGCACACCACGCACAAGACTGGCGCACAGCGCCTAGGCACATCGCACCTACTTCAGTGAATTAATTAAAATAGCAAACGACATCGGATTTCAACAAATAAATACTTGTTGGAAAGCCCTATGGGTCTGGTTATCATCCCTAAGTTCAGTTTTTGAAGGAGAGTGTCCAATAGGTACAGTTTTGGAAAAGCACACAGGCTAGTTGCAAAAGAGGACAGTTTCTGTCCTTCAAATTCAAGCAATTCCAAAGTGACCAAAACTCAATCAAATTGCATGAAACTTGTGCATAAACTGGGGCAAATTTTGTCTAGTTTTCAAAGAAATTGGATTCGTTCGAAAAGGAGTTCTTTTGAAAACGTGGTAACCAAAACACTGACCCTGTGTCCAGATTGTTTCCAGAATCTTACTCTAACTTGTGGAATTCATATCTCGAGCTACACAACTCTAAACGCAACCAAACCAGTGCCAAATTAACAAGCATTAAGTCTATTTTCCAGAAAAATAAACCACATAATTTTTCGGTCACTACAACGTTCCCAGTCACCGAAATACCGAATCTATACCCAAATCGTTTCCAGAATTTTAACCTAACTTGTATCGCCTATAACTCGAGCTATACAACTCAGAATTTAACGAAACCAGTGCCAAAACGACCGGCGTTAAGTCTATTTTCAAAAACAATCAACCTCATAATTTTTGGATCAACCAAACAGCGCCAGTTTTAGAAAAACCGAACCTGTGTCCAGAATCGCTAAATTGCCAAACACCAAACCCTAACGGCAACGACACCGCAACCACCACAACAAAAACGACAATTCGACAACGCGACAACAACAATCAACCACGCACAGCAACAACAAAACACGAACAATAACAACACCATCATCGTGATACAACAATCACGCAACAACAAATAACGAAACAAATCACAATAACGTGCAATAATCATCAAAGCACCAATCTCAACGAAAACACGATATGCAACAACACGAACAATTCAACAAAACCCTAGACTACCCACACATAATTATCATCAACCCATTATCAAGGTTAAGCCCACCCTTACCTCGAATAACGTAAGCTCCGGAACACGACAAACGAGACACGAACAAAACCACAGCAACACGAACGATCTCCTTTTGAAATTCTTCGCGAAACCCTCCTCTTCTCTCCCTCTTTGCGCCGCGTGCTCTCTCTCTCACTCTCACTTTCGTTTTTCTTTTTCTTGCTGCGAATGAGGGTTTGGCTTAAACCCCCAGGGTTTAAGTTGAGGGCTCAGTAAACACTGGGCTCTCTACGTCACCACCTCCTTTACTCGTTTCACCTCCTACGCATATAAAATATTAACCTTTTAATTTATCTATATCCCGCCTCCAAATTATTTTAATAATTCAATCAACTATTTTAATTAAATTATTTCCGGGGTGTTACAGAAGAAGGATGACAAATTCGAAGGGAAAGGCATCTGCCATACCAGACTTTGATTGCAAAGGGGCATCTCAAAAAAAGATGAAGAGAAGTCTCCAAAGGATCCCCACAAATAGAACATAAAGCAAGAGAAGGGTCAATAATTACCTTCCTCCGAAGAAGATTATGACGGGTAAGGAGACGGTCCAAAAGAAGCTACTATGAGAAAGCGATAACCCTTGGAGGCGCAAGACTCCTGAATTAACAATTTATATGAAAAGACTAAAAAAAATCAATTATTAATAATATAATATAATATAATATAGATCTATAATAAAGGTATTTATGTACACTCGAGAAAGGGAATATGGTCCCCGCCCCCCATCTCTAGATTGACTGCAAGGAGATTTTCTCCCTTTGTCCCCGTCCCCATCTTCACGGAGTACTGAATGGGGCAGTCCTCGCAGAGATTCCTTTGCATGGGTAGAAATTTTCACCTCTAGTTAGATTATACTCTTAATAGTTTAATTGGTAATGGCGGGAAGTACTCTTCCACTCCTTGTCCTCACCCCCCAAACTTTCCCTTGTCCCCACAAATGAGGTAGTCCCCGTGGGGATCCCTGCGTAACTGACCTTCGCCTCGACCGATAGAGTCCCCTGCACCAAACTGATGGACATTGTGTGACCAAGGTATGAATGAAAGAAGGTGAAATTTTTATCATCATGAAGATATTCCATTAATACTAATCGCCCCCATCTTTCATTATAAATCATACTAATTACCTCATTTCTACGTTTATTTTTTTTGTTTTATTTCTTCATGTGAATTGGACGCTGATGGTGAAAGCTGGCGTTTTTTATAAAGATGTGGACCAATAGAGTGGGTGGTGGTGTTTGAAAATTTGAATTTGAAATTAGAA
The DNA here is from genome assembly GCA_963573325.1 of Astragalus glycyphyllos. Classification (NCBI taxonomy): domain Eukaryota; kingdom Viridiplantae; phylum Streptophyta; class Magnoliopsida; order Fabales; family Fabaceae; genus Astragalus; species Astragalus glycyphyllos. The sequence goes on from OY754307.1 coordinate 114,748,468, forward strand.
TTGGAATAAATTAGTTATAAATAAATTGACTAAAAATTTATGTTGATTATTTCCATTGTGTAAGAAATGTATTTGGCATTTATTACATAACTTCGTGATTATATGGAAGGTAGTGTCTCCAACACACAATTGAAAGGTTGTCAAAACTACCCCACACTAATGAGGTTTTCCATGTGAACCAATTAAATTGCTGCCTTCCTACATACATCAGTAAACTAATAATAAAATAAATGCTTTTTTTAAATTTTTAATTTCAAATTTCTTTTATTCAAAATATGAGCAACAATGTAACTAAATGGGTAATGATGATGATAAATTAATTCCTTGTTTAATTCCTTGTTTACTTGTCAAATAAAATTAATTCCTTTTTTATGCATATAGTAGGCGAAGGGAGAGAGTGCGAAAATTCTGGTTCTGAGAGAGAAAGAATTAAAGACGAAGGGAGAGAGATGGTTGTCATTCTTTTTGTTGCTTAATATAGCCAGCCGCAATTTAACTCAATTTGGTCCGTTAAGATCGTGCGTCAGCTTGAAGTTTAATTGTTAACCGTTCAGATTACTGCAAATGCTGATGTGGTGACTAAGTGGACAATTTTCGCTTACGTGGAAATGACCTGGATCTGACGTGTTTAATTGTGAATATGTGACGTGGACGTTTACTTGCAAAACTTATGGTTTAGTATAATAGAGATTAATCCCCCATTTTCCCAAAAGAGAAAAAAAAATTCTCACAAACTGAAGTGTACGGATGAGTTTGGCAACAATTCTAACCATTTAACCAACATGTTGTATTGTTATAAAACCAACTTTATGATGGGTTTTTCTTACAATTCGTCAAAACACAATCTGTATCAAATAACTTTGCTCTTCCCAAAATTCATGGTTTTTAGGGATAAAAAGTACAATAAAAATTATGGAGACCGAAATTGCCAAAAATGCAATAATATTATGTGTGTGTATACACACAATCTCAATTATATAATATAAATTTGTATCAAAAATTATATAATATAAATGATGCATAAATAGAGGTGGTGTGTGGAGGCGCTGCGCACAAACAGAGTGGCAATGAGGACAAGGTCTGCAAACTGCTTGCTAGGGGTGGGAATAGGCCGAGCCTACCGACAGGGGCCTACGGCCCAGCCTACGTCAGGCCAGGCCAGGCTTTTTATTTAAACAGATAAGGCTTAGGTTTTTTTAAAAGCCTATTTAGCTAAAAAGGCCAGGACACAGGCCATTGAAAAAGCCTTTTAGGCCTATCAGACCGGCCTATTTAAATAAAAATAAATAATATTATTATTGTATTAAATTTTGTATTTCATTTAAGTCATAAATTTGCTAATATTTCATGTTAATTTAAACTATTACATCCATTTTTGACAAATTTAAAGTTATTATTATAAAATAGAATTTAAATAGGATGTCATATAAAATAGAACAAAATTTTATTAATCTATTAGCTTTTTTGTTATTTACAAAAAACATACATCACTTAAAGATTATAGGTTTTTGTAAAAAAAAATTGTAAAATAGGCTTCTAAACAGGCTATCAGGCCTTGTCAGGCTTTCACAAAGGCCAGGTCAGGCCTAAAAATTGGGCCTATGATAGGCCACAGGCCAGGCTCAAGCCTAACGCTTTCAACGCAGGCCAGGCCCAGGCCAAGCAAATCCTAGCTCGACCCAGCCTATTCCCACCCCTACTGCTTGCAATGTTTTGCTTCTGCGGTCCAACAACAGAGAGAGAACGTCTTGCTTTTGTTTTGTTTTTCTTCTCACAGTGAAATAAAGGAAACAGTGGAGCATGCTTTTGAGACGCTCTCGAATATGGTGATTATAAATATATTTGTATTTATTAGTTATAGAATTGATTGAATATTAGTATTCTTTTAATTAATTTGTTTTGAATAGCCACGTATATTTATATAGACATTTTTTTATTTTTTTATTTTTTTTGTGGAGAAGCATTGGATATTACTAAAAACATTAGATGATTATAATACCACGATACACAGATTACAGTACAATTACACAAGTACGATAGTTCCATTTAGCTACTACAGTCCTCCACGACTTCACCTACTTCTAACCAAACCAGTCTTTATTCAACACACATACAACGGATAACCTACTTATACATGACTGATTTTTCCCACACAAGATCCTACATTCTCTAATACCCTGGAAAGTGAGGAGGAGGGGGTCCTGCATAGTGACGGTTAGGAACAAGTGCCGCTACGACCCACATGTCTTCCAACGGCAACTAAAATATTTTCCTTAAGAGTCAAATAAACTAATTTCAATGTGAGTTCAATGTTAGCTATAAAGTTTAAGAAGTGATAATAAAACCTTTTACGTACCCAAAATTGATAATACTTAAAACATTTTTAGTAAAATCATTTTGTAGCATCAATATTGAACAAACCCTTAAACAAGTAGTAAATATTAATTTGTGTGTAACAAAAGTTTAGTATGGTTAATGAGATAAAACTAATTTCAGTAACGATATAAGTAAAAATTGGATGACAATATATATATACATATATGAATTAATGTTAATTATAATGATAGAAGTAAAATGCTAATAACAAAAGTAAGGATAACGATGACTGTTTGTAAAATAACGATGACTTTTAAAATGTTAACAATGATAATAATGAGGATGGCAATAATAATAATAATAATAATAGTAATAATAATAATAATAATAATTGTAATTGTATGATAACATCAGTAAAAATAATAGCAACGAAATAATGATGCTGACAATATTACAAAAAAGAAATTAGAATAAAATGATAGTGATAATAATAGAAAAACAAAATAGAGTAAATATAATTAGTTATCATATTAATTCATTTAATATCATAAATTTACTTAGTTTCTTTTTAGTTGTAATTATTAAATTATTACAATAAAAATTTGTCCAAGTCAATAGTTAGTAGTCCAGAGTATAGTCACAGTCAGTGGTCCAAAATACAGTCCAAGTCACAGTTAGTAGTCCAAAATATAGTCTAAGTCACAATTAGTACGTAGTCCAGTTCACGGTTTAGTCACAGTCAGTAGTATAAATAACAGTCCAAATGGTAGTTTAGATTAGAATATATCTAGAGTAATAATTATAGAGATAAATTAGTATCCATAATTTTATTATGTAAAGTATAAAAGGGCTAAGGTCACCCTTGACTCATTATTTGGGGCTGGGTTTAGGTAACTAAGGAAATTTTTAGTAGCTTTTACTAAAAAATAATAACCAAGGGTATGGGAGTAATTTCTCTAAGAGAAACCTTCAGCTCCACAAAATTAATTCATTTTCAAAATAAAAATCAGAGAACCCGCGAACCCAAAACCCTTCTCCGCCGTCGATAACTCTTCTCCAACCTCCGTCGTCTGGTACGACCTTCCCTGCCGAAAAACCACTTCTATTTCTCGCCGTCGTTCTTCTCTCGCCGTTCTTCTCTCTCCATTTCTCGCGGCCGTTCTTCTCTCGTCGTTCTTCTCTGGTACGACCTTCTTCTTCTTCATTTCTCGCGGTTCTTGTGCATCTTCTGCTTCAAGCTCAAGCTCTCGTAGGTTTCTGCATCTTCTGCTTCAAGCTCATGCTCAAGCTCAAGCTCATTTCTCGTCGTTCTTCTCTCTAGCTCTCGTAGGTTTCGCAGTCACCGGAACCGTAATCACCAAGTTCTAGTAGGGGACCGATTTTTCATAATATATATGATAACGATTCGTTGTTGTTGCTGCACATTTCTGATCTAGTGTTCATTTTGTGATTTATCTGTGTTCATTTCTGAAAGTATCTTACAATATGTGTTCTGAAGTTTTGCTGCATGTAACATTTTTGGTTTTGGGATTCCAGTAACCACAAATACGTATTCTGTGGTTGCTGTCCAACAACCACAGAATTCATATTTGTGGTTACTAGATGTTTACTAGTAATTTTCTATGGCTTCATCATCTGTATATGAACTAATTTGACCTATATAATTGATAGGTATCTCATTCATCACTTATAACTATATTGTGTGTGATGCATGTTCAAGTAGCAAATGATCATTTGAGGGGGTTTAGGTTGTTAAAAACTAATTGAAGATGATTGCAATAATTAAAAAATCCAAGGAGTGAGTTTGAGCAAAATATTATATAGGGACCAAAATCAATATTAGCCATAAAGAGATCAAGTGACTGTTTGTTTAAGCTTTTGAAAAAGTGTTTCTAAGATATGTAAAAAATGATTTGGTTTTCTGAGATTTTATGTAAAGCAGATGCTAATTTTTGTTGTACAACTATAAAAATCTTTTTTATTTAAGAACTTGGTTATAATTACAGTTTTTTCCAGACTTAAAATAGTGTTTCATTTAAATCAAAATTGTGATATTTTTCTTAAAATTCTGATTTCTTTAAAAGCTTAAACAGACTTTCCTTCTCCTCCTGTAGAGTATATTTGCAGATTTACGATGCATCGAAAGTTTGAAACTCCTTGGTGTACTATAGATGAGAAGTTATGTTAGAGAAAATTCACTTGCATTCCTAGACTAGTTTGTGTCTTCTGTAAGTTTAGCTTCTATGTGTTAATCCTGTCCTCCTAAATCTTCACTTGTTCTCCATGTGATATAGTACGTTACTACTACGATACACATGTTAATACCAATGTTTATTTGTGGATGTTTACTAGATTGCTAATGGTCAAACTGAGTAATCAAGTTTTCAAAGTGCGAGACAGAATCCAAAATCTTTTGCATTTCTTACTCTTTATTTTACCTTCCAAACCATTCAAATCAATTGAAAGTTGTTAGTGTAAGGCTGCAAGTTTTCAAGTATCATTATTCTTATTTGCTTTAGATGTTCCATTTGATCCTCATTGGTAGTGAAGTGATGTTTAAAGCAAAATGTAGTTGCTACTTTTTTGCTTCATTTTAGCAATGAAGTTTGTTTCTTCTTCTGCATATCCTTCTTAGAGAACTAGATATTTTAATGTTAATAATTAAAGAGAAACAGCATTGGTGGGCACATGCATGTTATGCAGTTCATTAGTTCATTTATTGTGTGAATAGTTAAAGAGAAACAAGAGGTAATTGCGTGTCTAGTTGTGTTCCATTTTTTATTTGATTGAGGATTGTAATTCGATTTCAGTTTGAGAACTATCCATAATTTGTGTAACCAAAGCCATAGATCAAGGCCTCATAAAGTAACAAGTTATAATTAGTTTTTTTGTTATGTTTCTCTACTTATTCTGATTCTTATAACTGTTACATAGTTTGCTCTCAAATTTTAATTTAGTAGCATTTGATTTGGAATCACTTCCTTTCATATATTGTTGGTTTGTTCTGTTCAGAATTTGTTTGTAAACATTAGCCTTCTTAATCAATCTTATGTAGAATTTCCCAATGCTGAATAACATGCTCATGCTTTCTCACCAGCAATAACACTTGATAATTGTACTTTAACACAAATAACACGATTTTACTTGTTAGATATTATTGCTTGATATTATTGATCGCTTGAATCAGATAAGCATAGGACAATTATGGTTAAACATATTTTAAAAAATTAAAATCAAAGAATTTGACAATTATAAGTTAAGAACCTGAAACAGCCATCTCAGTGAGATTTTCATCCAGACCAGGACAACCCTGAACTACAATAAAGAAATCCAAAACCACAACGTGAATTAATTGTGAAATGTGAAGTAAGGTTGTAAAACAAGGCACATGCATTATATCAGACAAAGAAAGAAGCAACTTACGAGCAAGTAAATGTGTAAAGCTGGTTGCTTCACCAAGTTCATCAACTCCAAGCATTTTAAAATCTACAGAAAAATGACTTAAAGGAATTTACCAATGTGCAAATCACTAATACCAAACAACATCATAAAAGTTAAGAGAAAATTATTTTATCTAAAAATAAACTTAAAAGAAATGACAATTCAATGTGAAACAAGAACATAATCAAACACTAGTTGGATTCCAGTAACCACAAATATGAATTCTGTGGTTAGTGGACAGCAACCACAGAATACATATTTGTGGCTACTGGAACAGAAATTTTACTCAGTGAGAATAAACATAACTTGGATATGTGCCAAATTATTTTATATGAATCATTATTTTGTGCTATCATAGTTCTATGAAAATCTGGTTGCAAAGTCTTACTAATTGATTGTGCTATCATAGTTCCATAGATTTATGTTTCTTTCTTGATGAAGAATCACAAGAATTTGGTTCATTCAATTTGTTACTCCTTAATTGAGGCACAAAGTCAAAAATATCAAAAGAAGGCTCTATGGAACTCAGAACACACAGCACAGAGAAGCACATGGAAAAATAAATTGATTCTACGGTGGTCAAAGGTAGTAAACGTAGCCAAAAAAACAAATATGAATTCAGAAATCAAGCAAATCAAGCAAGTAACTTCCTGTAACTAGCGGAACAATCAGAAATCAAGCAAGTAACAATCAGAAATCAGAAATCAAGCAAGTAACTGGTGAAACAAAACTTACGGAAGTGAAGACGTCGTCGGAGCTTTGCGGTGGTGCGGCGTGCGCGACGGAGAGATGAAGAAAACGCTGGTGCGGCGTGGTGCGGCGTAGTGGTTGCCGTTGAAAGGATGGTGTGCGACGGAGAGAGTTGTGCGCGATACTGTGGAGGAATGGGGTATGTAAAATTACCTAGATACCCCTCTGGTTTGGTGCCAATATCTGCTCTTCTCCTACTTCCTTCAATATCTCCTCCTTCAATCAGTGGTTCCTTGAGGCAATGGACAAATGGGTCTCTGTGGGATGTGATGATACCTTTTATACTGCCCAGATGTTCTATATCCTATGGCTAATTTGGAAGGCAAGGAACGACTTAGTCTTTAATAACCATAACCCCAACCCCTTGACTACTCTTACACTAGCCAAAGCCCAATGTGCTGAATATGTTCAGGCACTAGCTAATCAGACTCAACCTGCTACTACTATTTCAATTCATCCATTGAGTTCCTCTGGGTGGAGACACATATATATGTATCGATACACTGGATAAGCAAGACTAGTCGAAGAGTACAAAATAAATCATGAGCTACGAAACAAAGTTTTGTCTTGTGATCGTTTAGTTAATCGTAGATTGTGCGCTTTTAGTTCTCTAAGTTTCGTAGATTGTGCGAACTCATTTTTTAATAAGTGAAATATTTTTTTGACGATATAAAGGGTTGGGATACCCCCTAATAAATAAATAATCTTTGACTTATAAAAAAAAAACCAACATGTTGTATTGTTATAAAACCAAGCTTATGATGTGTTTTTCTTACACTTTTTGTATTGGATAGCATGGCTCTTCCCCTAACTCATGATTTTTAGGAGCTAAAAGTGCAATTAAAAGTTATCAAAAATTGCAAACTATGAAAGTTAGAAGACAAAAATTGTAATTAAAACCTAATATTTAATATTATATATATATATATATATATATATATATATATATATATATATATATATATATATTGACAAAAAGAAACTTATATAATTTCATTCAAAAGCAAAGTTGCAATACAAGGTGGAATACAATCAAAGACATGAGACCTAGCATGAAGTCTTGAGGCCCTCGCTAAAGTATGAGCCACAAGGTTCGCTTGCCTCCGGGTAAAACTAACCACATAGTTTTGTAAATTAGAGAGATGTTGCTGACATGCTTTTAGTATGGAACCATACTCGGTGATACAAGAAACAACTCCGCTAACGCCATCTACTACCGCTTTACAATCAAGCTCGATGGTTAATCTTTAGACGCTGAAATTTTGTAACCAAGTAATAGCTTCTAACAAACCCACTGCGAGGTATATATTAATATAAATTATCCATAAAAATATTACTGTATATATTAGCAACATAAAGTTCTTTTTGATGTATGAGTTAGGTACCTTTTTGTACCTCCTATTTATTATTTTTTAATTATAAAATTTAAGTTATTTACAACAAGATCTATTAATAAACTTCAAAAGATTTCAAGATTTTCATCCAAAAATATAGTCTTTTTTTTAATAAGCAAAGGCATTTATTGATAGTGAAATTGAAAGCACATAATACAAATTGTACTAGGCACATACTCTGAGTACATGAGTGTTGCTGATACAAAATCAGTAGAACCAAGTTTTACAGAAAAAAAACAAAACTTATCAAAACAAAGTTTGATAGGAAAACAAAAAACATTATCCCACAACAGAATTTCAAGCTACTTGGTCTTTAAGCCTTGAAGATGTCCACACAGGTTTCTTTTGAAAGTCCTCTGTTCCAGAAATTGTGGTAGTATTCATTGTATGTAAAGTTTGTGTAGTGAGGAGGATGATGAGAGTCTATGAGTTGAGGAGCTGGTCTTATTACAGCATCTGGTGATGGACAATAAAACGTTGGAATAGACATTCTTTCCTTCTCAGTGTTCACTAATGCTCTATGCAGCACACTCTTGTACCTATCATTGCTTATCACCTTTCCAAAAACCCACACCAACATGAAGTATAAGTGACTATCACGAAATATGAAATCAATATTGTTTTTCTTAGAATTTAAAAACATGTTTTTATTGTGTACATTTTTTTACACAACCATCCAATTATATTTCATTGTAATGTTACTTTATCATATACTTCCAAAAATATCTCTTATATATATATATATATATATATATATATATATATATATATGTTTAATATTAAATTTTTTGTAATGATATTTGCATATATTATATGTGGGTTTCCCCCACGCCGCCTCGCTTCTTGAAAATTGAATTCGGGGGGCGCACACAAAATATTACTTTTTCCATAACATCAATCTTCTATTTGCATACATGCAATTTGGATTCACGTTGAAAGTTTGAAAATATGGCTAAGAACGTGGCTTGATTATTGGATGCCACGAGTGCAAAACATGCAGATAAGTTGCCGTAGGAAATCGAGTAATAGTGTAGATGTTTTGTATGGCGTGGTTCTGCCTCCGTAGATAAGGCTGCTTTATTTATGAGTAACGTTATTTAGTCGGTTCCAGTCAAAAATAGGCAAAAATCAAGCTATAACACCAACTAACTAAATTTTATAGGTCATTAATAAATTTGTTTTTTCACATTTTTTAGTCAATGACTTAGAAAACTGTTGGTTAATGACCTATAAAAGTAAATTGATATTGTAACTTGATTTTTGGCTATTTTTAGCTGAAATATTTTGGCTAAATAATGTTAGTTTTTATCTATACTTTACGTGCGACAACCTTAGTCAAACAAAATAAAGAAAATAAGATAATGAGAGTATCTCTAACCAGGTAGGACAAATAGATAGAGGAGTAGAACTTCATTCATGATATGTTCTCTTGTTATAAGATATGATGTTAAAGGGGAAACGTGATATTCCCCTGGTATTTCTTTTTTTTTTCTTTTGTAGATAGGATAATAAGTGCCACTTGAAAATCAAGTACCGTTGTAAGATTTTGAGTTCAAACCTGAGATACAATATCTAATTTAACAATCTTGACATTTACCATTTGAACTAAGTCTTATAAATATATTTCTTTCGTATCTCAATCCATTATGGTCATTATAAGATTCATTAATTTTTTAAAAGTACAAGATTCATTAAATAGTCCTTGTCAAAAAAAGATTCATTAAATAGTCCCCTAAAAAAAGATTCATTAGTTGAATATTAGATTCAAAACGAATGTGTCTTGTACTCTTTTAACAAAACCATTTTGGGCACCTATTCCCATTTTTCAAACATTAGAATTAAATTTTTCTTCCTTAACATAGTTTTAAAAGACACATTAATTTGGAAAAGTAAGAAGAGTAAATTAATTAAAAACATGAAAGTCTAAGTGAATTACCTGAATTTGATCACCAATATTGACAATAAAGGTATTAGGTACAGGATTGACAGTTACCCATTTACCATCCTTAAGCACTTGCAAGCCTGGCACATCATTTTGAAGCAAAATAGTAATAGCATTTGGGTCAGCATGTGCTGGTAAGCCATATGTTAACTCTGGCTCAGGACATGGTGGGTAATAGTTAATAGCCATGTGTTGTCCATGTTTTCCTAATGTCTTGTCAATGTAATCTCTTTCTAACCCCAAGCTCTCTGATATGGCTTCAAGCAATCTCAATGATAATCCTCTCATGTGTTTGCTATACTCAGCTACATCTTCTCTAAACATCACAAATAAATTAAAATCATAATTAAATACTTGAAAGAAAAAGAAAAAAAAAATATGGGGCATTAGAACTTTTATGTTTCAATGCATGTAATTTCGGATTTCTTATAGTCAATAAAATATCACATTTATCGTAGACAAATGATCTGAGTCGTCTGATCAAAATCAAACGATTCATATTTGAGTTGAGTAAGTTAGATATAAAATTCAAATAGTCTGATCAAGATCAAACGGTCAAGATCTTATAGTTGTGGTAAGTGCGACATTTTTAATTGTATGATATTTGATTTTCGAATATAGTTGTCTATTTTTGAACCTGAAAGATGGAGGGTTGGTTGGCCATTCCTTAATGTAATCCTCAAGTGGATGGCAATGAAGTCTCAAGAAGTCTCTCCAGTTGGAAAATTTCTCAGTCTTTACATTGAAACTGGTGGAAAGTCTAGTTGTCTTTGAAGGGTCATCTGAGTAATTTTTCAGCCTCTCACTCTCAGGCAAGGAGAAGAACTCTTTTGATACATTCATCATGTTGTCTACCACGTCCTCAGGAACTCCATGATTCACAATCTAATAAAAAAAGCCATAAAATTAACATCAAAAAATATACAAAAAGCCTTCTCCAAGGAAAATATAAAGTTTGTGCACTTGTCACAATAATTATATTTCATCCAAAGTAAAACTATATCATAATAACTACAATAAAAAGAATATTTAATTTGATTTATACTTGGAAAAAACCATAATCTTGGCAAGCTTGGGAAATGTTTTGGATGATTTGAGAATGATTGGAGCCATGAAGACCCTGAAGATCAATGATAGGAATGGAAAGAGTGGAGGATTTGAGATGAAGATCTGGACGGTCACCAAGGGGTCTAATGAAACTTGAAGGGACACGATTGAGGGTTGAGGCAAAGTCGGTTAATAGTGGCTTCGTTGTGTTTGTGGTAGTGGTCATTTTCAGAAAGATGGTGTATATGGTTATGTTATGTCTACCTAGCTAGTTACGCGTGCTTGTTTCAGAATTTGGTGTTTTTTTGCTTCTAGGATTTGAGGTTGGCACATGTATTTATATTGAGAGGAAAACTAACGTCGGTGGGAATCATCATTTGTGATTTCACTTGAGGTTGGCACATGTATTTATATTTGAGGTTGGCACATGTATTTGAGGTTGGCTTATGTCATCATTTGTGATTTCACTTGTGACGTAAAGTGATGGGTGCATATCCTCTCTAATTATTAGATACTACTAGAGATTATCGGAATCATATTCTCTTCACAATTGAAGTTTTTAACCTTTTAGTGGTCGTTAATCATGTTAAGACTATAATTTGGAGTTGGTTTATAACTATTGAAGGCCGTAATTCAACTTTAAAGATTTTTGATTGGTGGACAGATCATTCTCTTGTTTGTATGAACTAGATGTAATTTTAAATGATACTCTTTTTTCTCATTAAGTCTTTTTCCCACAGGTTTTGGCCTAGAGAAGTTTTAATAAAACCATTTGTATTTGTAAGGGTTGGGATACCTTTAGTATTCATTTTTATTAATATACGTTTTGCTTATAAAAAAAGACAGTAGGAGAGATATAGACACATTAAGTAAAATAATATTATTTTATTTCATAGGTCTATCTCTCTCCTATTGGAACTGTCCAATATATGAAGAGGATCTCAATCCTAAAGCAATAGTCTAGTTTATCTCTCTTGTTCCGACATTCTTTCTATGATTTAGTAAAATTTATATAGGTCTCACTAATTAAGTGAAACTTATTTCAAAAGTGGTAAAATTGATATGAATTTTACCTAACCATAAAAAAAATGTTGGTCTTGTAAAAAAAAATGTTGGTAAAAGAATGTTAAAGTAAGTGTTGGTAATATTTTTAAAAAGATATATTGTACAAATGTGACCCATATACACATAAAAATATTGTGATTTATATTTTAGGATTTAGTACAATTTGGACTTTCTAGTTTGTGTTGGTGCGAGATCGGCTGCTCAAACTTTTTAGCAATTCGGTTGATAAGAATAATGTTATAAATTTATAATGCCTTCCACATGTAGCTAGGGATGGCAAAATTGAAGCTTCTGATAAATTTTGACTTGAACTATAATTGATAGATTAAAATAGTTCATTATTCATCAACAATTTATTAAATTTGAATGAAAAAATCTAATTCATTATAATTCATTTAATAAAAATCTATATAATTCATTCATTAAAAAATTTTAATGGATGGATATGTGATTTATTCATTAAATTATTTCAAGAGGACTAGATTCCTAATGTGAGTAGCAGTTGTTTTGGGTTATTTGAGTAAATTGAAATAGAATAATTTTCAGAGGAGATACTATCTACCTTTCTCATATGGCATATCAAGTTAAACTTTTATCATGGAGTTGGTTTGCTAATAGGTGAGTAGTTCTTTGTCAATCAATTTTGATAGCTGGTGTAACAATTCCTTTGATTGTTTGGCATCGGTTGTATGAGTTGCAAAAAAAATTACTAACAATGCAATTTTGACTTATCTAAAAAGAAGTACTAACATAAGCACACCGAACACAATTCAGGGATTTGGTTGACAGTTGTGGCTCATCCTCCCTTAACCAAATGTCGAGAATTCGATCATCGTCTTAAGTACGGAACAACTTTAAATCTCTGGATCAGCTGTCTCACCCTGCATTCAATGAATACGCTGGTCTCAAACAAAAAAAGAAATAAGCACACGGAACACACCGGTGGCAATGCGAGATTTTGTTAATACCCAACTTTCGCTCTTCTAGAATAGCTTTAAGAAACAAATACCTATTCTTCTAATAAAATATTCACTAGTGTTGTCATTACTTTGGATGCACAATTTTTGGATCCACCCAGAAGTGAAATGAGTATCGTCTAGAATCAAATATTATAATGTTGCTGCTTAATTTTATTGGAACTTGGACTGATAATTTGAACTAGTAATTCTTAGAATAGTGACATTTGGGTTACATGCATGTTTCAAACGTTTCAATAATGAAATGACATTTGGGGTTACACTTACATGCATGCTTCAAACGTGTCAATGATGAATTGATAAATCTTAGTTAAGTAATCTTAGTTAAAATATCGTTCATTTATATAATCATTTAATTAAGTATTTACTTATTAATACATTATTTATAATTTTAAAAAATATATTTGTTGTCAAAATTTAAATTTAGTGAAGGATTGGCTAAGAATTGTTCAACATTTTTTCTTCAAGCAATTACGCTAAGAAAGAAACTATATGAGCTCTCTAACTAAGAGTCGAACTACTATCTCAGCTAAATACTTTAACTCAATTGATCTCTCGTCGGATATCCTTACAGCTCGGCTGAGCCCTTACTCAACTGAATATTTAGCCAGTTTTAGGTGTACCATGAAGAGTGAAAGTGTTCTTGAATTTTGTGGTGAACTGAGGATCAATAACAACTTATGTGACTCCTTGGATGTGATTGATGAAGAGAAAGTTGCTACATTTTTATTCACAATTAATAGCCATAATATAATGCTCGTCATAGAGTTACTTCAGCACGCGTTCAACATTCCACAAAAATAGTTTCACGTTGTTTCCACAAAAGACGTTTAGTCCCAGTTTTAACTATTCTTACACTTGGTTAACCGAAATCGTCATGACAAGTGCCAAACAATTTTTTTAGGAAAAACTTAGGTGCATTTTTATAGGTGTGGTTGGATCGGAGTTGCTTTCCAATCACATCATGACACGTGAGTTAGCCTTTGAAAAAATAACAAAAAAATATTAAGAACAAATTTACGTGTCATTGTGTGATTGGAAAGCAGCATCAACCATACCTATGGAACTGCAACTAAGTTTTTTCCTTTTTTTTAATGCTTGACATTGCTGAGTTTTACTTACTCGATAAAATAACATTAATATAAGATTTAAAATAAAAAAATTCATTATATTTGTAGGGATAAAAAGTATATTTTAGACCTTAAATTGATGTAATTTTAGGAACTCAACACTATCAAGTCATCCAAAAACGCCACTTAGCAGTTTCCACCTCAACTTATATTAGCAACCGAGACTAAACCTAAAAATGAACAACTTTACAAGGCAACATCGTTGGCTAAAAGGGACATGATGAATTGATGATATATGCCACGAGGACTCAACCACTGGGCCGCAAGTAACACAATTTTGGCACACGATTTTTTCTCCATCTCGATACATTGTACCTTCACAAAAAAAAAAATTTTATTTCCAGAGTAACCCTCAATAAAATGACCTAATGGATTTATCTAAATAAAAGATAAATCCATTTTAAAAAGAAATTCAAAACGAATTTATCTATTTAGTAAATAAATCCGTAGTTAAAAAATAAACTACAAATTTATCTATTTAGTAGATAAATTCGCAGTTTATTTTATAACTACGGATTTATCTACTAAAAATATAAATTTGTAGTTATGATTTAAATACGAATTTATTTAACAAATAGATAAATCCGTTATTCATTTAATACATAATGGATTTATCTGTTTGTTAGATAAATTCGTTTTGCCAAATATTTAAAGCAGGGCCATCCCAAACGATTTGGAGGCGCTATTCAACTTTTAAAAATTGGGGCCCTTATTATACTTTTATCGAATAAATCGCCAAAACCTCAAACTACTTTATTTAAATTTTAAATGACACTCAATACACTTTAAAATTGAGTATAGTTTTATAAAAAAAATAATAATATAATGGGCAGGGAGAGTACCAAAAATTGGTATTGTGCTTTCCAAAAAAAAATTGTCCAATGGTTTGTTTCTATATTGAAATGTAACGGAGTACATTACTATATGGTTCAAATCATTGATCAAAAATAATAATAAAAATGTCCACCGGGGAATTGAACCAGGGACTTCTGAGTGCGCTAGTAGAGTTAGCAGTGTGCGGCTACCACTCGGCTAGGCGTGTTATTAGGTATAGATGTATCGAATATTATTTTTATATCTATCTATCTATCTATCTATATATATATATACACATAACAATTTTTATTGGTGGCCCTAGAAAAATGACATTGGGTTGGGGTTCTGTGTCGTAGTATAGCCCGACAGGCCCATGGACAGCCCTGATTCAGGGGTAAAATGTGGGGGGGAAAAAGTATCTAGCATAGGTATGTTGTATCGAGGTGGGGGTAAAAAAACACATGCCCACAATTTTTAGGACACTGCACTCCTTTCTTTTAGTGGTTGACCCTGATAGGAAAGACATCTCTACAAGCTTATCAAGCAAAGAACTTCATCTTTTGGTGTGATTTTTGGCCATCATAGTTAATCTTAATTACTATCACATCTCTAATAAGAATAATCAACAAAAAGATCCACCTCCATGGTAAGCAAGCCACTTTTTGTACTTTTTTATTTGTATCTCTACATTTAAATCCTAGGGTAGTATGACATCAGCATTGATGTCAACCTTCCCACCAATTTGACGTCATTTCTCCCCCTCCCTTTTGGCGTCAATTCTCCCTCTCTCTCCCTTTTTTTTTGTTTTGTTTTTTCCCAAAAAAAAATCTTTCCGTTATTTTTTGTTTTATTTCTTTCCCCAAAACTCCCTCCTTCTCTCTTTCCCCCCCTTTTTATCCCTCTTTTATTCCTTCATATTTTTTTAATGTAGAGTAATTTGCAATACAACCAAAAATATAATTGTTCAAATATGTGAAAATTTATTCCTCTATAATCCATATTTTTATGTTTTAAGGGTATTTTATGGTTCGGTAAAAATTTTAGCTGTTCAAATAGCCGAAGTCTATTCCTTCATAATTAGATTAATACCTCCTTCCCTCTTTTTTCCCTTTTTATCCCTCTTTTTTTCCTTCATATTTTTTTAATATAGAGTAATTTATGATACAACAAAAAACGTAATTGTTGAAATATTTGAAATTTGTTCCTCTATAATCCATATTTGTATGTTTTAGGGGTATTTTATGGTTCACTAAAAATTTTAGTTTTTCAAATAGCCGAAGTCTATTCCTTAATAATCAGATTAATAAAAACGAAAATTAATTTTGTTACAGATTACGTAAAGTGTGATGTTAGACAGTGTGTTTTGGGATACTTTAAGGTCCAATTTTTTTTAATTCTTCAAATATTCGAATATTGTTCCTCCATTACCAATTTTGTGAAAAGAAATAATTTTGTAACAAAATATATAAAGTGTGATGAAATGCTTGTGTCTTATAATCCATCATTTGACATATTAAAATGTCCAACATCCTATTCAGCAGAATCCATCCAACGCTTCTGTTTTTGAAGATGGTCTAACCCCTGATAACCCAATTATTATGTAATAACTAGCATTTCTACTACTATTATCGTTTTTTCTTTCGCTTTCATCCTTTTGAATCTTTAAAACATAACTAGTTGTTAAAATTTGACTTCAATTACTATTAATCTAATTTTGATCTTATAATGCTTCCGTAGACCCTCAAGCTTTGTCCCTGCACGGGTCTCGGCGCTAGTTTAATATACTTCGGTTGAGTTTGATTTAACAAATTATTTCTAATTCTAAGAAACAATTTCTTACATAATTTAATTGAAGCAATTCTAATTACCATTTAGACCATTTCCAATAAAAAGAAAAAAATAAGGAATGGTTGTTTTTCATAAACACCCTGTATTAAGGGTGTTATTGGTTGTGAAGAGAAATTAAGAAGATAGAAAGAGGTGAGAAAAAGTGTGAGAAGAGAGAAATAGCTGAGAAATAACTAGGAATTGGTGGACCTATAAAAAGAGCTAAGATCAAGAAAGCCCAACAAGTCCTAAACCAAATGATGACAACCTTAAATGAAGCAAGCCCAAATTCAACCCTTGATAATCCCATAAGGGGTTTGTTTTTGTACCCCCACCTCTTCTCTTCATACCCCCACAAGATATTTTTAAACGAAAATACCCCTGCCTAAAATAAACTCGCTCGGATTTACCTAGGGGGGATAAATCCGAATTCCCCAAAAAATGAAAATCGGATTTACCTCCCCTAAGGTAAATCCGATTTTGTTATTAAAAAAATTGTTTTTTATTTAAATTTTTAAAAAAGGTTATAAAAACGCTACTAAAAATTCGTTAAAGACCTCAAAACTAATCAAAAAAATTATAAAAACATCACCAAAAAATCTAATAAAACCAAAATAAGGCTATGCAATTTTTTTTACATTTTTTGGAGACTGTGAAAAATTTAAAAAACTAATAAAAAATAGTAAACGATAGAATTTGGGATTTTGAGCCCCTATCCTAAAAGAAGTTCCTTCTTGAGGTGTATTGATCCTTGATTTTTTTCAGATTTAATGGTTGTGGTTTCATTACAATCAGAGTAGGTTGGCCGAAAACCGATTTTTTAGCCTAAATTATTCGCTCGACGTATAACATCGTCACGTGTTAAAGAACTACACCCTAAACAGAACCAAATAACGCTCGATATTCATATTATTCATATCTAATTTATTTTTCTAAAAAAAATATAATTTTAATTTTTTAAATGATTTATTTATTTATTATTTGGATACAAAATCGGATTTACCTAAGGTGGTGGTACATCCGATTTCCAAATCGGATTTACCCCCATCTTAGATAAATTTGATTTTAATTTTTTAAAATTTTTAGGGGAAAATCAGATTTACCTAAATCCGATTTCCAAATTTTTTTTATTTTTTTATTTTTAATTTGCTGAGAATATGTCGATTTTTTTAAATTTTGTGAAGGGTATTTATATCTTTTCGCAGGGTACATGGGAATATATAGAAAGACGGTGGGGGTAAAAAAACCATCCTAAAATAATCACTTATCTCATCACACTTGAAAACCCACGATGGCTTGGAGTTCTACTTCTCTAGAAGCAACATTTTCTAGTTTATTTTAATTCAATAAAATGAAATAAATGTGGGCGGTGCACATGTCAAAGAAGTTTGTAGGGACGGTACACGTGTTAAATAAGCTTGTGTCGATGGTGCACATGTTTTTTAAACCACTTAGTGAATTAGTTAATGCTTTTATGGGGAATTAGCAACATTATGATGACCTCTTTATAAGCATAGTCTATGCACTACCATTTTCCTATATTTATGTGTTTAGAACATGAATAAAAGCAACATTATGATGACCTCTTTATAAGCATAGTCTATGATGCACTACCATTTTCCTACTCCATTCTCTTTCTTCTTCCATTTGTTTATTTTCTTCTCATTTACGACCACTACAAGAACAAGTTGAATTTTCGGCCAAGATTTTCTGGCGGATTTCAATCGGCTGGGACTTTCTGGCGGATTTCAGGCGTTATCGGCAGATTGCATCCCACGAAAATTTACAAGCGGACTTTCTGGATTTTCCGGCTGATTTATTCCCCCCGGTAAATTTTCGACGGATTTTTATGTGTTTCCGACGGATATATTCAGTCAAAATTGAAATTATAAATAAAAAAACAAAATCCGCCGGCACCGCACTTTACGACGGATTATTGAAAGAAGCGGGAAATTTGAATTATAAAATCCGCCGGAAACTACGCGCCCAATAAAATCTGCCGGAAATGGTTGTTAGCGACAGTTTTAGAAATCCGTCGGAAAAGTCTTGAAATCCGCCGAAAACGCCTCTAATCCGCCGGTAGGGGACATTAGCGGCAAATTTTTGAAAATTGACGAATTTGAAATCCGCCGGAATGGCGCATTAGCGGTGGATTTTCTTCTTCTTCATTTTGCGCAAAGAGCCGTTGCACTCTTCCTCTTCCTATAACTTTAACACTTCTCTTCAATTTTCTTCCACTCTTCTTCCTATAACTTCAACACTTCTCTTCAATTTTCTTCCTCCCTTCAAATTTCTCTCTTCCTCCCTTCAAATTTTTCTCTTCCCTACGAATTCTCTTCTTCTCTCTACGAAATCTCTTTCTCTCTTTGCCAAATTTCTTCAGTCTAAGGTATGTTTCTAATATGAGTTAATAGTTTTAGTTTATGAATTGTTTTAGAATATGAGTTAGTTACTAATTGTAGTGTTGTTTGTTTAGGAATTGTGTGAGTTTGCTTCCCTCTTTGTTTGTTCGAAGGAGTCCGGGATTAGCATCAAGTCAGAGTCTTCTCTCCACTACCGGTTAGTTATCGAAGTTATTAGTTGTTATAAAACGTTATTTGATGTTATTAGTCAGAATTTCTTCAATAAGTAAATATGAAATATTATAATATATTAGTTAATAAATAAATACGAAATATAATAATATATTAGTTAAAAAATAAAATTAATGTATTTATTAATTTCTGTTGTTAATAATATATTAGTTAAAAAATAAAATTATTGTTTTTCATCCGTATATTTAATTTAATTTTTAATTTTTATTTTACAATAAAAATAATTTTAAATCAATAATAAATTTTTATTTATTATTTTAAATATACTTTTTGATTTTTATAAAAAATTTAATTAAATCCGTATATATTTTGATTCTAAATCAATAATATTATATTTTTTTAAAAAAACATTACCTGTGTATTTTATGCACTTTCCGGCGGAACCATAATTTTTTTTAAAAAAAATATTCCCGGGCGGATTAATCAATTTTTTTAAAAAAAACATGTCAGGCGGATTTAAGGTACTTTCCGGTGGATTATTAATTTTTAAAAAAAAAACAACATTTCCAGCGGATTTTACGTACTTTCCGGCGGATTTTTGAATTTTCGCCAGGGCCGGCCCAAGGCTCAAGCGACCAAAGCAAGGGCTTGGGGGCCCCAATAAAAAAGAAAAAAAAGGGGGCCCCAAAAAATTAATTAAGCCCAAAAGAATACATTATATATTAACGTTTCCTTCATTGTTGCATAGTGTCTGGTGGCCTTACGGTTAAAAGCAGCCTCCTTTATTGAGAGGAGTTGCGTTCGAATCTCATTGTGGTATGCTAGTTTTTTGCATTTTCATATTTTAAAGTGCAACAATGCCTACAAAACTTTTCAAGCAGCATGACAATAACATACCCTTGCACTTGTAAAAAAACATACCCTTGCAATAAAGAAAAACCAATTTGCACTACTCTTAAAATAAAGATTATATATATATATATATATATATATATATATATATATATATTTGTTAAAAAAATATTTAGGGGCCTCAAAAAATATATACACCAAATATTTAAAGACTCTATTTAAAATTTGCTTTGGGCCTCAACATGTGTTGGGCCGGCCCTGATTTTCGCCATTGTGTTTCCGGCGGATTTATGGACATTTCCGGCGGATATTTCCGGTGCCCTTTTCGGCGGATTTTCGGTCAGCATGTTTTCGGCGGATTTTGTTTTTTTCCGGCGGATTTTCTGAAATTACCGACGGAAACCGTTTGCTGCTAGCTGTCTACCGGCGCCAAAAATCCGCCGGAAAAGCCAATTTTTCGGCGGATTTCGGTCATTTCCGGGGGATTTAATCCGCCGAAAAATCTCATTTTTCTTGTAGTGAACACAATTCTGAGTTAGTTAATATAACTAAAAAAAATTCAACCTAAAATCATCAAAAGAAAAAGGTAACCTAATCATTTGTTGTCATCACAGAAGGACGTTGTAATGTGGCTCGACCGACTATATTGATGGAGTGCTTTCGTCTTATAGGCTTGGCATCTGAAGGTTCGTGTACCAGTCGGTCAATCAGACAAACATAGACGTTTGCATCAACCGCTCATACTTTCATGGGCATATTACACTTGGGCCCAAAGACGAAGCGCGCTATCAAGCCCATTTAGTGACAAATAGACCTACCAGCTTCAACCTCCTATTAAATCCTTCTCACGCTTAGACTAGAACACTTTCTAACCTCTCTCCATCTTCTTTCATACCCCATTCTCTCTACTCTCTTTCGTTTTGACTAATCACACCCAAAGTTACTCTAAACTTTAACTAGTAGGGGTGGATACCGGTCAGGTGTGGGTGGATTTGGGCTAAAAAGTACTCTTCCATGAGAAACTAAAAAGCTAAAATCTACATACATTCGCATCTGGTGAACAAACGGTCACGGTGGGTGACGAGTTGGTCGTGTTGCGGGTTTCCCGGGTGATTTGGATCAGCTATAAGAAGAAAGAAGGTTGGTTCCGCTGTAGTGAACATAGAGATCCATTGCATGTAATTAGGGGTGCCAAAGTAGGCTGGCTCGCCGTGAGCCCGTAAAAAATTGACGATTGGCTAGCCCATAAAGAACATAAGACTGAAAAGTTGAGTCTGTCTCGCCCTTTGAAGGGTTGGCAGGCAGACGGGCTAGCCCACCATCAAAATAAATAATTTAAAAAGGTCATTAAAAATAATTTTTGGTTAAAAAGAGGCGGAATGGCCCGCCCAAAACAAAGTAAAAATGATTAGTTTGCGAGTTGATCTAAAAAAATATTAAAAATGATTTTAAAATGGTGTGAAATAAGAGAAATTTTTAAGAAATAAAAATATTCAAACTCAGTGGTTGGCCCCATCATGGCCCATTGGGCAAGCTAGGCTATGATGGGTTGGCTACCCAAAAAAGTCAACCACCCCCTCCATTTTAAACGGCCTTGACTTGGCTTCAAATGGGCTGGCCTGCTGGACCGAGCCTGTTATACCAACCCTATGAGTAACGTAGGATCTCCTCCGCGTATCATCAAACTTGTCCACCCCTATTAAGCAGGTACTACCGGTCTCATTTATTAGTAAAAAATATTATAAATTATTTTAAAATGGTTTAAAATAAAGAAATTCAAAAAAAAAATATTCAAACTCAGTGGCTGGCCTGCCATGTACCATTGGGCAAGCTAGGCTATGATGGGTTGGCTACCCAAAAAAGTCAACCCACCCCTCCAGTTTTAGATGGGCTCGACCTGGCTTTAGATGGGTTGGCTTGTTGGGTCGAGCCTGTTATGCCAACCCTATGTGCAATGCAGGATCTCCCACCCCCGTATCATCAAAGACTCTGTTTGGCAAGTCAGATCCGCTAGCTTATAACGGATTTGACTAGCGAATAGCAGATGGAAAAAGTTAGACGTGTTTGGCTCGTAGTAACGGTTAGCGTTTTCGAGGTAACTTATAGTGTTATTTGAAACGCTACTTCAAGTAGCGTTTGAGCTTAGCCAAGGGCGAATTTATATGGTGTTCTTGGTATTCCTAGGAACACCCAAACATCTTGGCCTTCGTGGTAATATCCCCAAATTTTACATAAGAGGTCTTGGGTTCGAATCCAATGGAACACACTAACAAAGTTTTTTTTCCTTCTTAAACCCTAAATACTTAGGGGGCGTTTGTCAGTAATCCGATGACATGGAATGAGATTGCTAAGTGTTTTCGAAAATGTGTTTGGTTAGTTACAAGCTCGGGAATCGAATTCTTGGCAATAATTTATAAACTTGTTTGGTTCGTACCATACATTCCTAGGAATAAACATTCTAATTATCAAAATACCCCTATTTATATGAAATGTTATTTTAACTTTCTAAGTCATTAAAGGTGAAATAAAAATATAAAATTAAAGTGATTATTAACTTATAATTGTTTTTTGCAATAATCTTTTGTTATAGTTTATTTTGCCAAAAAGAAACTTATTTATATATATATATATATATATATATATATATATATATATATATATCAATAATCGACTATAGACGTACTGTGCTCAATACGTATATATGTATATATATATATATATATATATAGGCGTATTTCGTTTATTGAGCTTAACACAAACGTTCAATTTGTTAAGCTCAATAATCGTTCAATATATATAATCGATTATTGAGCTTAACAAATACGTCTATATATATATATACCCCCATCGCTCAAATATATATATATATATATATATATATATATATATAAAAGAATTAAAAATCAAAACACATACATGAAAGCAATATATTATTTATTAAAAAAACAAAGCAAGAAACGTATAAAGCAAAACATATTAAAAAAAAAAGGCAAAACATAAAAATGCCAAGCAAGGAACGTTCAAACTAAAAACCTATGAATGAATATATAAAAAAAAAAAAAAGAAGCAAAACACATGCGCAGCAGACATGTCAGTTGTTATTTTAGTGGCTGTTTTAATGTAGTGGGTGAGTGGGGGTGAGTGGTGGTTAGGAATGTAATTTTATGTTAAAAATTGAAACCCACTATCCTAGAATGTAATATTACCACTAATTTTGGATGACTTCAAACTTCTAACAACTATGAGAATACTCATTTCCTATCTTTATATCCTAGAATGTAGAATTAGGATTCCCGAGAATACATAGATAGGAAATAAGTATTCTCATGGTTGTTAGAAGTTTGAAAAAAAACTAATCCCGGTATAAAGATTCCTTGGAGTGAAACCCCATGAATTTATTCCCAAGGAAAAGGGTGGGGAAAAAGTTTTCATATGTTCCGAATCCAACTTTGGCTAGAGATAATGGGCCCAGGAGCCCAATTGTAAGCAAGCCCACTTACACTACTATATATACCACTCCACACCCTAAACTATGGTAAGCTTTTTCCACTCCTCTCATATGAGCCATCTTTATTATGAACTGACTTGGGCATCGGAGTACCTGCAGGTGGCGGCCTCCCCGCGCTTCACATCGTAGCTGATATCATCTCGGATTTCCATATCAACATCACCACCGTGAGGTACGATTCTCTCTCAGTGAGTTCCATTCGGAACACCATAGATATGTGAATAAAAACTATGAGTAACTACCTATATTCCCACTCTTAGAATAATTCCTAGGAATGTTATAAATATTTACCAAACACAATTTTCACTAATACCTTGGAATAAGATTCCCATCATTTTGTCCCAACTAGAGAGCCTTCCGATGGTCACGCCCTCCGACATCCGAGCTAGATTGGGCCGAGACCTGTAAGCTGGATTAAGAGAGGTAGGAAAATCCGTGGCCTTCCAATGGTCACGCTCTCCTACATCCGAGCTAGATCCGGCCGAGACCCGTAAGCTGGATTAAGAGAGGTCGCCAAAGTCGTGGCCTCCCGATGGTCAAGCCCTCCGACATCCGAGCTAGATCGGGTCGAGAACCGTAAGCTGGATTAAGAGAGGTCGCCAAAGTCGTGGCCTTCCGATGGTCACGCCCTCCGACATCCGAGCTAGATCGGGCCGAGCCCGTAAGCTAGATTAAGAGAGGTCGCCAAAGTCGTGGCCTCCCGATGGTCACTCCCTCCGACATTCGATCTAGATCGGGCCGAGACTCGTAAGTTGGATGAAGAGAGGTCGCCAAAGTCGTGGCCTTTCGATGGTCACGCCCTTCGACATCCGAGCTAGATCGGGCTGAGACCCATAAGCTGGATCAAGAGAGGTCGCCAAAATCGTGGCCTCCCGATGGTCACGCCCTCTGACATCTGAGCTAGATCGGGCCAAGACCCGTAAGCTAGATTAAGAGAGGTCCCCAAAGGTGTGATCTTCCGATGGTCACGCCCTCCGACATCCGAGCTAGATCGGGCCGAGACCTGTAAGCTGGATTAAGAGAGGTCGCCAAAGTCATAGCCTCCCGATGGTCACGCCCTCCGACATTCGAGCTAGATCGGGCCGTGACCTGTAAGCTGGAATAAGTGAGGTTTCCTCGATATTCCTTGCCTTCTGATGGCCACGCCCTCCACGGTCCGAGCTATGTTGGGCCGCGACCCGTAAGCTGTGTTGCAACTGAGGTGAATCACCGCGCGAGGGCCAGTCTCGTGACTATCTCGACTTTCAGGCGACTTTAAAGGTAGTTGCTTCTCGCTTTGATTCGAGTTAGGCCGAGTCGAGAGTCCTCTGTTTCAGTGTTGAAATTAAACGCAGATGTTAAAACTGGCGTGGGTTTCGCGAGCCGATTTCGAATTGGTTCCTGAGGTTGCCATGGCGTCGCCATTTGGGACCTCGGGACCATCGGCGTCGGGCTTGCACCTCACCATATATTGTCGATCTCACCCATAGACTAGGGCGAGAACAACGTGCCCACGAGCATCCAACGACCGAGATTTCATTCCACGGACAGGAAGCAACCTCGGTTGCAACACAATACATCACCTCCTTGCCATGTCGAGTCCCGTATGTAGTAGTGGTTCACTGACCTTGACTTATCTTGCCAAGACTGATGCTGATATTGTCGATGTCGAACTACTGATGTTGACAACCCAGTTTGGCACTATGACTATAGAAAGTTCGATTCTCTTCCATGCGAGTTCATCTCACTTAGTTGCTTGGTGAAATGTTTTCTGTTTTTCACAAGGTTCTCACATCGTTACGCTCTCCTCGAGAGAGATACCTCATTGGCGCAAACCACTCACCCCTAGTTTGGGGCCAGTAACGAGTCCGATGTACAAATCTCGACAATAACGAATGTGTGACTATATTACATAGAAACTTAAGGACTAGTCCGATGTACAAATCTCGACAATAACGAATGTGTGACTATATTACACGAACTATTATTTCTTTCATTATTTAGCTAACTTCAGCGGGTTGAATGTCTTACGAGAAAGACTTTGCTCACAAGTCGACTCCACAACATGTGCAACCGACTTGGGGGGCTACTGTTCCGGATCCAACTTTGGCTAGAGATAATGGACCCAGGAGCCCAATTGTAAGCAAGCCCACTTACACCACTATATATATCACTCCACACCCTAAACAATGGTAAGCTTTTTCCGCTCCTCTCATATGAGCCATCTTTATTATGAATTGACTTGGGCGTCAGAGTGCTTGCAGGTGGCAGCCTCCCCGCGCTTCACATCGTAGCTGATATCATCTCGGATTTCCATATCAACATCACCACCGTGAGGTACGATTCTCTCTCAGTGAGTTCCGTTCGGAACACCATAGATATGTGAATAAAAACTATGAGTAACTACCTATATTCCCACTCTTAGAATAATTCCTAGGAATGTTATAAATATTTACCAAACACAATTTTCACTAATACCTTGGAATAAGATTCCCATCATTTTGTTCCAAGGAAATTTATTCCTAGGAATGAAATTACCAAACTTGAAACAAACGCCCCCTAAAAGTTGGAAGAAACTTTCCAGATCAAGCAATATTTCTTGGAATGTATTTTTCTATTTTGTCAAACTAAACATAGGAATCTTTCTTTCCTAACCTAGATTCCTTGGAATCATCTCCATATCTCCGAAACAAACGCCACCTTAGGTTTTTTTTCCTTCCTCTTTCCCTTCTTTCTCTTTTCACACAGACCTCTCTTCTTCTTCTTCTTCTTCTTCTTCTTCTTCTTCTTCTTCTTCTTCTTCTTCTTCTTCTTCTTCTTCTTCTTCTTCTTCTTCTCCTCCTCCTCCTCCTCCTCCTCCTCCTCCTCCTCCTCCTCCTCCTCCTCCTCCTCCTCCTCCTCCTCCTCTACCATTTTCGTTTCTGTTTCTTCTCTTCTAATCTCTTCTCTGTTTCTTCTCCTTTAATCTCTTCCTCCCTTTCTTCTTCTTCACAAAATCCCAAATACAGTTCCTAATTTTCCAAAATCCCAAACACAATCCCTAATCTTCTTCGCGAATCATTGTTTCAATTTCAAACATTATTTTATGGCTGATTTTTTTTGAAACATTACTTTATAGTTGATTTTTTTTGTGGAACATTTACTTTATCGCAATGTTATTAAAACTGACTCGGTGATCGACCCGGTCAAGTCATTGGGTCAATGGTCGGACCGAAGGGTCACTAGTTGGCCCGCATGACCCGTGACGCTCCTAAAAATTTGTTAAAAATAAACATACTATGTATAAATTCACTCATCACAAATGCAAAAAAAATATCTTTAATTTTATTTTTGATTTCATAGTCTAAGATATACATTTAGACATGAGTTTTAAAATAAATTTTAATATAACATATTAGGAATTACAAATATACATTTTTTTAAATATATTTTTTAATAAACCATTTAAGTATTTATAGGTTTATAAAGTATATTAGTATATATTTCAGATTTGTAAACTTCATATTAATAAGGGTCAACTGCATGTGCGATCCAATTGTTGGCTCAAACTGGGTGGAGCACCGGGTCACGATCCGACCGACCGGGTCGGTCCGGGTTGAACAACACTGCTTTATCATTGTTTTTTTTTTACTTTAAAATCCTTGATCCGCCACTGCTTTTAGCTTATATCATCTAACTTTTTTAGTCATTTTTACCCTTATTAATTTTATAATATTCCTTCTATCTCCTCTCCTATTTATTGTCTTGCCTTTCCTTTTTATATCATTCAATTATTTTATTTCTTATCATCAGTATCAAACTTGCATAATTTTTAGACCAAAAAAAAAACTTGCATACTTTTTTTTGGACGTGAAACCTGCATAAATTTATCTACTTGAAATGAAAAAAAAAATGAAAAGGTTGCAGCATGTAGAGAGTTTTTTTTTAATATCACAAAAAAAAAATAATAATACAAATATGCCACAAACGTAATACTATTTTCCTAAATGCCACACTTTTAAAAATAGTTAGGATATTACATATTAAAAATGCGATAGCCTAACATAACAATTCATAATTTATTATTATTTCTTTTAAAAGTTTTACATAGGCTATCGCACGTTAGAAGTGCAATAGCCCTTAGTTAATTATTATTTTTCTTATTATAAAGTTTTTCTTCTTATTTTAATGTTATTTGCTGTGTTTTGAGGTACTTTAGTATCCGGGAAAAAATCTAGATGTTTAAATGCGCGAAGTTCTTTTCTCAAAAACATGCATGGTGAAGAAAAAAAATTAATTTTTGTGATGAAATATGAAAAGTGTCATGCTAAGCAGTGCATTTTGGGATACTTTTGGATTCGGAAAAAAATTTAACTGTTCAACTACGAGAACTTGGATTCATAATTACCGGTTTGGAGAAAAAATAAATAAATTTCGTGACAAAATTTGTAAACAGTGATGCTAAGCAGTGGGTTTTGGGATACTTTAAAGTGTGGAAAAAATTGGAAAAAAAAGTCATAGTTTTTTTATTAATTTTTCAACAATAAAATTACAACTGTTCTGAAGAAGTGCCGGTGTCAGCCTTGTTTGGACAGTTTTTTCTGGTGTGACCCTCTTCCCGACATAAGCCACATCTTTTTCTTTGTCCGGTTTCCCTAATATCCATGTCAGTGCGAATGCGGCTAGATTGAGGTCGACCCTTTTTTGACCGTCGCATTTCAGGATTGTGGCATATGACATTACCTTCATATTACAGCCTCTTTGTGTGTTATTGGAGTGAGAGGAGCCTCAAAAACAGGTACCACGTGAATGCATAGTGAACCAACCAAGTTAATAGATGTTGGTTATATTTGTTTAAAAAGTGGGTAATTCAGTTGGTTACTTGGTTAACTGAATTTCAATTTACAAACATACAAGAAGTGACTAGCCTCTGCCATAAAATTTGACACATTTAAATAGCTAAATTATTTTCCAAAAGTAAAGTACCCAAAAATGCACTAATAAGGTGCATACTTTGTAATTTTATCACAAACGTTATTTATATTTTGCGTAAATAAGTTATTAGGGATTGAATTTGACATATTTGAATAGATAAAAGAAACTTCACACTTTAAAGTATCCAAAAACCCACTGCTTAGCATCACTATTTACAAATTTTGTCACGAAATTTATTTATTTATTCTCCAAACCGGTAATTATGAATCCAAGTTCTCGTAGTTGAACAGTTAAATTTTTTTCGAATCCAAAAGTATCCCAAAACGCACTGCTTAGCATGACACTTTTCATATTTCATCACAAAATTAATTTTTTTCCTTCACCATGCATGTTTTTGAGAAAAGAACTTCGTGCATTTAAACATCTAAATTTTTTTTTCGGATACTAAAGTACCTCAAAACACACCAAATAACATTAAAATAAGAAGAAAAACTTTATAATAAGAAAAAAAATAATTAACTAAGGGCTATTGCACTTCTAATGTGCGATAGCCTAAGTAAAACTTTAAAAAAAAATAATTGTGAATTATTGTGTTAGGCTATCCCATTTTTAATATGTAATATCCTAACTATTTTAAAAAGTGTGGCATTTAGGGAAATAGTTTTACGTTTGTGGCATATTTGTATTATTATTATTATTATTATTATTATTATTATTATTATTATTATTATTTTTTGTGATATTAAAAAAAAAACTCACAGCATGTACGCATGTTATGGTGCCTGATAGAAAAAATGTAAAAAATGTAACAACTAACAAGGCTTATATTAAACTTCAAGTTAGAGGAAGGTGATTTGATTTAAAAAATGTGGCAGATGCAAGTGTGACAGCTTGACAATCAATACTTCATCGATCAATCATCAATACAAATACAATAAAATCATATTCTATTTTGATTTAAGAATGAGGTCTTCTCTCCCAAGTGTGAGAGCGTGAGTGAGGTCTTCTCTCCGACGGTGTGAGAGTTCCCAGGTTTTCTTCTAGTTTTCAAACTGAGTAACGTTTTTCTGTTTCCAGACACAATGGAGAATTTGTCAATTCGTGAAAGTGATGAGATTGAGTTTGTTGATGAAGGGGTGGAGGAAGGGTTGGCGGCGCAGCCTCTTTGTTTGGTGGGGAGATTCCATACTGATAGGAGTGTTAGGGTTGCGATGATGAAGGACAAGATGGCGGAGATCTGGCGGCCAGGGCGTGGAGTTACGATCAACGAGATACAGCCAGGGATATTTGCTTTTCAATTCTATCATGAGTTGGATGTCCAAAAGGTTCTTAAACAAGGTCCATGGTACTTTGATAAAAATTTACTTGTTCTCAGTGTGATCCAAGAAGGGGTGCCTCCACAAGATGTTCCTCTCTACCAAGTCCCTTTTTGGATACAAGTGCATGATCTTCCTTTTGGCTTCATGTCTGAGTCGGTTGGTAAGGGTTTGGGAAACTCCATAGGCGTCTTCTTAGAATATGATGAGAAGAACTCTTCAAATTTCCTGCGGTCTTTTATGCGTATAAGGGTGATGGTCGATGTTACATTTTCGTTAATGAGATCAAAGAAGATACGGAAGCAAGGTGGGGAGGCGAGAATGGTGTCGTTTAAGTACGAGAGGTTGGAGGTATTTTGCTATATTTGTGGGAGGCTAGGGCATGGTGAGAGTTCATGCGAGCAGCGTTTTGTTATGGGTGTGGATGACGGCGTGAGGGGATGGGGGCCTGAACTTCGTGCTGAAATGCGTAGGGGGGCTGCCATCACAAGGTCTCGGTGGCTGCGTGATGCCGGCGACGGTGGATGGGTGAACCCTAGCCAATCATTCAATGCTAGGCGTGATCCAAGGAGTGAGGGGCGCGAAAATCAAGGAAGTTATAATTCTCCTATTAATGAGGCCGAAAGTTCTCCTATTAATAAGGCAAATTTTTCTAACGCAAAAGTATCTAGTAATATGGTTGCAATATTCAAGGATCCTCAATCTTTTTTCCCTATCAAAAAAACTGGTGCTAATGATACATTGAACTTGGTCACGGTTACTAACAAAAATGCTACTGAGGATGTTATGGTTATTGACCAGGATCGCAAACGAAAAAAGGGGAATGAGTCAGAATTGGAAAATGCTAGTGAGGAGCCAACGGTGGAGACTTTGGGTGACGTGAATATGCTGCATGGTAGACAAAATTTTTTAGAGGCAGGTCCTGGCAAGCAGGCCTGCCAGGACAAATGAGTTTCATTAGTTGGAACTGCCGGGGCCTGGGCAACCCGAGTGCAGTTTCGTCCATCCATGACCTCGTTCGGGCGTACCATCCGGACGTAATCTTTTTGTGTGAAACTTTGGTACATGCTAATAGAATTGAAGACATTCGTGTTAGGCTGGGTTTTGATAATGCTTTTGCTGTGGATAGAGTTGGTAGAAGCGGGGGTCTTGCTTTGCTTTGGAAGCATCCGTTTGATTGTCGTATCTTGAATTATTCTTCGAATTTTATTAATGTGGAGGTTAGTTCTGTGGGCCGTCCTCTTTGGCGGCTTACGGGTTTTTATGGGTATCCGGAAAGTGGAAGAAGGAGAGACTCTTGGGATCTTTTGAAGACGTTATCTAGGGACAACGATTTGCCATGGTGTGTTATGGGAGACTTCAATGACATTCTTTCCAATGACGAGATTAGAGGACAACAAGATCGTCAACCGTGGGTAATTCGTGGTTTCCAAGAAGCTATTCAAGAGAGCCATTTAGTGGACCTTCCCATGGAGGGTCATAGATTCACGTGGACTAAGAGTTTGGGTACGTCGGAAGTAAAAGAAGGGAGACTTGATCGTATTTTTGCTACTCAATCTTGGTTGGATACTTTCCCTAATAATAGATTTGTGAATGGAGTCTCGGATAAGTCGGATCATAGTCCTTTGTGGTTGAGGTTGAATTACTTGGAGAGAATCTTGAGGAGGCGTGAGTTTCGGTTCGAGAATAGTTGGCTTGAAGAAAATGAGCTTCCCTTGGTGGTTGAGGAGAGTTGGAGTCGTAGTGACGGGTTGGGCTTCCTTGATAAATTAAATCATTGTACATCGGCGGTGGATGCTTGGGGTAAGAAGCTTAGATCAAGGTACCGGGATGAGATCAATGAATGCCGTCGCTTAATTGATGAATTGCGTGTCATGCCTGGTGGGGGTGAGGATCCGATGGTTATAGAGACCAAGAATCGTCTAAGCACTTTGTTAGCGCAAGATGAGGCTTTTTGGAGACAACGTGCTAAGGTATATTGGTTGCGTGACGGGGACACTAACTCTCGCTTCTTTCATGCGATGGCTAGTGCACGGCGGAGAAGGAATCACATTTCAAAGCTAGTTACAGAGGATGGTGTGGAAGTGACGGACCAGCAGGATATTTGCGCAGTGGCTAGGGGTTATTTCGCAAATCTTTTTCATGGTGGGGGAGGTGATTATGGGAGCGTTATTGATCATGTTCAGCCACGGGTATCGGATAATGATAATCACTTATTGGTGCGTCCTCTTGAGATTGAAGAATTCAAACAAGCTCTTTTTCAAATGCATTCCGACAAAGCGCCAGGACCGGATGGGTTAAATCCGGCTTTCTTCAAGAGGTTCTGGAATTTATGTGGAGTGGAGTTGTTTAATATTGGTAGGGAGTGGCTGGTCATGGGCAAATTCCCCCCTAATATAAATGATGCTAATATTGTGCTAATTCCAAAGGTGGAGAATCCTACGTCTATGAAAGATCTTCGGCCCATTTCTCTTTGCAACGTCATTTACAAGATTATCTCGAAGGTACTTGCTAATAGATTAAAACCTCTACTTCCAAAGTTTATTGCTCTTGAACAATCTGCCTTCGTGGAAAATCGATCTATTCTTGATAATGTGTTGGTGGCGTTTGAAACATTACATCATTTGAAGTGCAAAACAACGGGGAAGAAGGGGGAGCTGGCGCTAAAAATTGATATTAGTAAGGCTTATGATAGAGTGGATTGGGTCTACTTGCAGCGTATTCTTGTGAAGATGGGATTTGATGACCAATGGGTTCGGTGGATGCAAATGTGTTTGGAAACAGTTACTTACTCAGTTATGATAAACGGTGAAAAAGTGGGACCTATCATTCCAGGGAGAGGACTGAGGCAGGGTGACCCACTGTCACCTTACCTATTTATATTGTGTGCAGAGGGTCTCACTACTTTACTACAGAGAGCTGAGAGCAGAGGGGATATTCATGGTGTGAAGGTGTGCAGAGGGGCTCCTTCTCTCTCACACCTCCTTTTTGCTGACGATTGTTTCTTGTTTTGCAGAGCCGATGCTAGAGAGAGTAGGCATCTCAAGGATATTCTTAACACCTATGAGAGAGCATACAAAAATCTGAAATTTATTTTAGCAGGAATACTTCACAGGAGGCTCGCTTTGATGTTACAGCTATATTGGGAGTCACAGAATGTCTTGGAACGGGCAAATATTTGGGACTTCCGTCTATGATTGGAAGAAACAAGAAACAACTCTTTGGCTACCTGAGGGATCGGATTTGGAGGAAGATACATCATTGGTCGGGGAAGCACTTATCTAAGGCTGGCAGGGAAGTCTTAATCAAGTCAGTTGCTCAATCCATTCCAACTTATTGTATGAGCACCTTCATGCTTCCATCTACACTGGGTGAGGAGCTTGAAAGAATGATGAATTCATTTTGGTGGGGTACGAACCGTGGCACGAGGAGGGGTATTCATTGGTTGAGTTGGGAGAAGCTGTCGGTTAGAAAGGAGTTTGGAGGTATGGGCTTCCGTCATCTTCATGGCTTCAATTTGGCAATGCTGGGGAAGCAGGCATGGCATCTTGCTACTCGTACAGATACTATTGTAAGTAGAATCTTTAAAGCTAAATATTATCCTAATGATGACTTTATGGGGGCTCGCTTGGGCCATAATCCCAGCTTTGTTTGGCGTAGTATCTTCTCTTCCCAGGTAGTTGTGAATTTGGGGGCACGTTGGAGAATTGGGAATGGCGACAAAATTTCAGTTTGGAGAGATCCGTGGTTGAAGGGACGTAGTGATAGCTTTGTTAGATCACCTATGGCTCAAGGGATGGAAGAAATGAGGGTTAAGGACTTGATGAACCAAGACAATAGTGGTTGGAATTATGGCTTAATTGATCAACTTTTTTGTCAAGAAGAGGCTATGCTCATCAAAAGCATGCCAAGGTACAGTGACTTGGAGGAAGATAAATTATCTTGGTGGCGGAGTCGGTCCGGTCTTTATTCGGTTCGCTCGGCTTACTATGCGCTTATGGATACTCCGGAAATTATTAATAATTCACATGCTAGAATTGACGGTGATTGGATGTCCATTTGGAAAGCGGGCGTTCCACCGAAAGTTAAATTATTAATTTGGAGGCTTGCTAGGGGGTGTCTTCCTACTCGTAGTAACTTGGTTAAGAGACATGTTGATTGCACCGTTTTGTGTCCTTTTTGCGAACAAGAAGAGGAAACAGATAGTCATGTTTTTTTGGAGTGTAGCGCTGTACAGGAAGTGTGGCAGAAGCTGGACTTGTTGCTGCCCTTTCGGGTTGCAGCAGAAAACGCAGCAACTCTGCGTGATGCCATTTTTTCGATGCTGGGTTCGTTGTCCGTGACTAGTAGAAACAGGTTTTTAATGGGTATTTGGGCTCTTTGGCGTCGCCGTAATGACAAGGTTTGGGCTGGGGTGTTACAACCGATTGAGCAAGTCGTTCACACCGCGAAGGATATGTTTGACGCTTGGTTTGGAGCGCGCCAGCAACAACACCATCCTCCTGTGCTCTCGGGCCAGCAGCTGCCACGGGTATTGAGGTGGGTTCGGCCAGCAGCAGGAGCTTTAAAATGTAACGTCGATGCGGCAATTTTTGCGGAAGACAACAAATATGGTATTGGTTTGTGTATTCGAACGTCCACAGGTGATTTCTATAGAGGCAAAACTATGTGGTTCCATGGAGTCCCAACACCGCAAGAAGCGGAGGCAATTGGTCTTAAGGAAGCATTGGCTTGGTTGGAAGCTTTGGGGCTATCTTCTGTTTCCATTGAACTGGACTGTGCTCCAGTTGTAAATGGCTTGAAGGTAGAGCCTTTGCCGAATACCGAGCTTGGTACTATTTTATTGTATTGTCGTAATAGATTACGTCTTTTTCCTAGCTTTGAGGTTAGCTATATTCGGAGACAAGCTAATCTTGTTGCTCATACGTTAGCACGGGCATCAAGATTGTTTGCTAGTTCCCACGTTTTTGATTTCATTCCAACCTGTATTGAAACAATTCTGTTTAATGAAATGAATTAAGTTTGTTCTTGTCAAAAAAAAAAAACAAGGCTTATTGTTAACGCAAACAGATCTCATTCACCAAAAAAAAAACGGAAACAGATGTTATGTTTATTTTTATTTTCATCATACATTATAACTTTTTTATTTTAATTGTGTTTTAAATTAGACTTCCAAATCAATATATAAATTAGGCTATTAAAATATAAATTTAAAAAATTTATTTCCTAAATATCTTAATATTAGTTTAATTATTATGAGTTTATAAAAAATAATTTATACTTATTTCAACATATTTATATTGATAAATAAATTAAACTATTTATTAAACATATATTCTTATGTCATTTTACATTTATCAGCAAGTTCAACCATTAGTTTTACCAAACACTTTATTTGCTATCAGCTATTCACTATAAGCTAACTTATCCGATATTCATTATCTGCTAGTTTATCCGTCATCTGCTATTTTTTTGTCGAACAGAGCCGAACTTTTTCACCCTATTAAGCAGGTCTCATCTATAAGTAAAAAAAATAGGTCTATTAAATAATTTATGTATCTTCTCTACGGATGTAATGAACTTAAACAATATTTTTTCCTATAAATAAGAGAGTGGAAGACACAAGTGGTGCATCCGAGAAGACCCCACCGTCACAAGCTGGCGAGCGCTTTTGTGGAATACGGATCTAGTGGAAACCCAACGATGAAATTTGTGGACGAGATTCGAAGGAGAAAAAAAACCCCAAAAAAACTAAATAAACAACAAGAATAGAAAGTGAAAAAAAAATAAAATGCAAACGTCAACATCAGCAGCATGAATAGCCAGTAATTCCGTGACACGTGTCGCAATTTTGTGAGCCAACGCTTTTCCGTCTCAAAAAAGAAACCCCTTTAAATTTTCGAAGAAGAAAATAAAAATAAAAATAAATTCACACGAAATTATAGTGGCTGAGATTGCTCCTTGCACTTAAGTCTTAAACACTGAGTGAGAAAGTTAGTGGCAGTTTCTGATTGAAAATTTTCTTTTTTCTTTTTCTTTGTTATTTAGATTTCACCGCGCTATTTTTGGACTTTTGGTTTATTTTTTCGATCTGAACTTGCTACTAAGATACGTCGTTGCCGGAAAATGAGTTCTCCGGAGAGTATCCGGTGATGATCACTGTCACGCAGAATTGTACTTCTTCGTTGCAATGGATTTGTTCCGAGGTAATCCTTTTGCTCAGTTTTGGCTTATTTTCAACCTTTTCCGTTTGGCTTCCGAGAAAATTCAACCAGAATCGATTTGAATGTAACAGGTGCTTTCACTATTCACTGTGCGACTCTGTTGAATTGAACTTCGCTGATTTTGAGTTGCTTTGTGATTTTTTTTCCTCGGCAATCAAACAGATTGATTGAAAAATTAGCAAGTGATAGTAAAGTATTTGTGAAATTGAAGATATAAATGATTATTGTAGTAGTATTGTAGTTATTGTTGTTGTTATGTGATTTTTGATTTTGTACTACTTGTAGTTTCGCTCTCCTTTGCTTCCGTAATTTGAAAGGTTTTGGCGCTGTGAAGTTCGTTTTGGTGAGGAAATTTTCTTTTATCCATTCGGAGAAGCGTTTTTCCTTTCCCTATAACTATTGCGGTTGATTCTTGAAATTTGTTAAATTGTTACTACTTTTCAGTTTTCTTCATCTATGTATTATTTTATACGTACATGTGAATTGAAATGCTTATTCCTGTTGATACAAAAATAGAGACAGATGTCTTCTACTGTTCTTGCTTTGTTTCTTTTGCAGTATCATCATCACCTTACGTTCAGATTCTGCTCACTTTCACTGCGACGGATTTACTATTCACCAAAAATGAAAGGAAGTGCTCCTTGTTGTATCCACTACTCGTCATGGAAGATCTGAAGCAGCGCTAGCTGCTCACGTCATGTAATGGATGCTTACTCCTCTGGTGAAGAGGCGATTGTTAAGGTGAGGCTACAATAAAAAGTGATTTACAGTGATCTTAATAATTTAGAGATTATTCTTTTGTCAAAAAAAAATTTAGAGATTATTTTTTAGAGATTTTGAAGAGAAGTGGAAATTGTTTTTTGTTTGTTTACCATAATCAAAATTACATGCTTTAGTAATCTTCTGTCTATGGAGAATGATTTGAAACTGTGTTTAGATTATTATTATTATTTTTGGATTCTATTTTATTTAAAAAAATTGTAATGAACAGATGATATACTCTTGAAGGTAATTATATTATATTTTTTAAAAAGTGGTGTTTTATTTTAGATAAAAATATGTAACAAACAAACTCTAAATTAGAATTTGAGTGAGTCAAGTTTATAATGAATGAGAATTAAAATTAGTGAAGTTAGGTATTGTTCTCTAAGTGGTTAGCTGGCAAGTGCAGCCAAGAAAACCATATACAATCACAAAGCAAAGAGAACCATGGACAGAGGAGGAGCATAATAGGTTTCTTGAAGCTTTAAAGCTACATGGGCGAGCATGGCAGCGCATAGAAGGTAGTAATTTGTTCCTTATTAATTAGTACTATAAATTTCATTTCTGCAGGTTAGCTTAATATCCTTTTAGAAAATGACATGAACTGCTCTGTATATTTCATTAACTCTTAATTGGAACTATTTTTTTATTTTTAATTTTTTTTGCCCTCCTTTGGCCTGATTCCCCACCCCCTTTTTGGTTTTTTTTACTTCTTCTATACAGAACATATAGGAACAAAGACTGTTGTGCAAATCAGGAGCCATGCACAGAAGTTCTTTACAAAGGTCAATGGGTACCTTCTCACCTCGGTTTATATGTTTGCACTTTTGGTCATTTGTTTTGACTTGCTTTTGATTTATTTATCAGTTTCATTTTGATGAAATAATTCCCATCCAACTGCCTAAAATAGTTCCTTATCCGAACAGATGGACTTCAATTGAAAATGTATAAAAACTCTAACTTTAGGGAAATCAAGTTTTTTTGTTTTGCAAAGTGACATGCATCACAAACATGAAATTGATTCTTGGCAACAAAGTGAGGCATTGGATTAAGGGATATTTTGGGAACAATGTCATTAAATAGGATGAAGTTAGGTAAAATTTGCTTATATTTTGGACCACAATATTTGGGGTCTTTTTGCTTATAGTAGAAAAGGAAGTTAGTGTAGAAGAGCGACCACCATGCAACGTATATAGCCTGCCCAGCTGCTTAGCACTACCAGTCATCCTCAATGGAGGAAGGTCCTGTACCAAACTAGAGGAATTAATGAAGATAACCTAACATGTCAAAGTCTGAGTGAGTTTGGAGATAGAAATCAGGTTATCGGAAAAGTTTGAGGCATATAACACATCAGATAAAATGAGGGATGAAGACAAAGGGATAGTACCACTATAACTAGCCAGAGTAGCATTACCATTAGGGAGGGTTATACAAATTGGTTTAATGGTCTTGTGTGGTAAAAAATTTAGAAAGAAGAGGTTATACTTATGGCTGGCTTCCGAATCAGTTATCCAACAGGGGAGGGAACTACCTTGAAATGAGGATCTAATATGATGGGCCCTGACCAGATTGGAGAAGTCTGGATGTAGCTGTAGGAAGTAAGAGAGCCAATAGCTCCCGTAGCTCTGGTCCTAGGCAAGGCTTAGTAGAGAAGCTGTAGGAGCTGTGCGAGAATTATCAGAGACCACTGGATTGCTGGATTGATCAGATTGGACACTATTGGCTGCCCTCATGAACTTGTAATGAGGAGGACAGCCATGCTTTATGAAACATGTGTCCACAAT
Source organism: Astragalus glycyphyllos (assembly GCA_963573325.1). Classification (NCBI taxonomy): domain Eukaryota; kingdom Viridiplantae; phylum Streptophyta; class Magnoliopsida; order Fabales; family Fabaceae; genus Astragalus; species Astragalus glycyphyllos. The sequence continues at coordinate 114,787,046 of OY754307.1, forward strand.
ATGATTAGTACGATTGCAATGAATGCAAAACATACCAGAATTAGATTTCTGTGGAGAGGGTTTTTCTTTACCATAACCACAATGTTACGCACCTAGCCTAACGTTGATTGAGAATATGCAATTGGAAGCCTTGAAATTTGATTAAAGAAAGAAAAATGGGAAGAAAGTAGAATATGATTGATATGTGATGAATGGATACAATTGGAGAGATAGGGCTCCCCGCCCTCCGGCCTCACCCGGTTACTACTAAACTTTAGGAATGATAAGAGATGATCCTCTAAAAGGGGGGTGGAAGCCTTTATTTATAGGCTTCCAATACATGGGAGAATAGAAGGGAATAGCCTAACAAATTAATAACTACCAACCAACTATAACAAACTCCCCTAACCACTTAATAACTACCCCTTCAATCATAACAAACTCCCCTACAATTATAATAACAACCCCAAACAAACAATACCAACTTCCCAACCATTTAAAACTAACTCACTTAGAACCACCCACTAACACTAGGTCTAACAATACCGCCCCCTTGAGAAACAACCTTGTCCTCAAGGTTGGCTCTAGAGAATCGCTCCGTCTTGTAATCAATGGGTTCTTCACAAGTTAGGTACTGTCGTGTTGCTTTGAGGGATTGCCCGTGGCTCCAAACCTTGGCCTTGTCTTCAATAGGTTCTTCACATCTCGTTGTTGCTCCTTGTGTTGGGTGCTGTCGGCGTAGTTACTTCTCTTACTCTCTTGAAGTTCATTTCTTTTAGTAAACCACGAGGAGCAAGATTGTGGAAAAAATTTGAAGCACGCATAAATCCAATCCCATCAAAATTCATAATCTCATGTGAAGTAAGTCTAATGAAAAAATTAATGATGACGAAAGGAGCACTAAATGTGGTGCTTAATTCTCCTATTGTGGGAGGCAAATTTAACTGACCAATGAAAGATTGCCAAGAAAGAATAAAAGACCCATAGTGATGCTTGGGATTTAAGTGTTTACCCTTTAATTGATCCTCAGATTTAATGCAACGAAGTTGTGCTTGTATTGGGTTCAACGAAATTAAGCCTTGAATCACACCTTTTGGTCCCTCAACATAAGCTTGTGGGGGAAGGACATCCATTTGTGTTTCCCAATTCTTTCCTTTGTCATATACAAAATTAAGCAGCCCATAGATGGGGGAAAATCTCTCCAAGAACCTTCATACGCAATCTTAGGATGTTGCAGCCAGTCATCACATGCATCAACACTTTGTCCTTCCCAAAAAAAATTAATAGGAATTCCAGTAGGATTGTCTTTATCATACCCCAATAAAAAATTCATAGCAATTCCAGTATGATTGTTTTCGCATTTGGACATGCCCTTTGGTTTCTTCCTTCTTCCCGTGTCACTCCATTTCTCGCGCCCCTCACCATTCTTGAGAGCGCTCAAGTCCGGCGGCTTTGGTGGCGGAGGTGGTGGGATGGACTTCGTCGTAGCATGCATCTTCAAATTCGCGGCCTCATGCGATCGATTCTTGAATTCCAATTCTGATGTCATTCCCTCTATTCTTGACGAAGCATCCGTTCGAACCAAGCAAACAAAAGCGTCATCGTTTCCCTTTACTCCTTGAACGGGCTTTCCTTCGCTTTTCTCAAACGTCACCACATGTTTTGGTTTTTCCTCAACAACTCTTTTGTTAAGTGAATTGTTGCCATCACCAAAAATGTCTTTCTCTTTAGGGAATTCAAGAACATGACTCTTTTTTGATTCTTGATTTGGTTTTCAGTAGTTGCACTAACGATCTCAAACCCATCTTTTTGCTCATTAGAACCATTGTCCTTCATCGTGTCTACATTCTTTCTAAGTTCTTGAAGAGCATTCATAACTTCATCAAATCCCCTCGCTATGATGGTCTTGATTTCCTCCTTCATACTGTTGGCTATGACTTGAAGCTTCTCCTCCACCCTCTTTTCAAACGCTGCAATCTCCATGTTGTCGTCGCTTGCCATGAGAAACGATCCGGCAGGTCGGACCAATTGTTAGGCACCTAGCCTAACGTTGACTGGGAATATGCAATTGGAAGCCTTGAAATTTGATTAAAGAAAGAAAAATGGGAAGAAAGTAGAATATTATTGATATGTGATGAATGGATACAATTGGAGAGATAGGGCTCCCCGCCCTCCGGCCTCACCCGGACTCTGGCCTCACCCGGTTACTACTAAACTTTAGGAATGATAAGAGATGATCCTCTAAAAGGGGGGTGGAAGCCTTTATTTATAGGCTTCCAATACATGGGAGAATAGAAGGGAATAGCCTAACAAATTAATAACTACCAACCAACTATAACAAACTCCCCTAACCACTTAATAACTACCCCTTCAATCATAACAAACTCCCCTACAATTATAATAACAACCCCAAACAAACAATACCAACTTCCCAACCATTTAAAACTAACTCACTTAGAACCACCCACTAACACTAGGTCTAACACTCAACCTTGTGAAGGTGAGGGAAAGATAATAGTACCATTGGTCAATTGTCGTTCCTGCTGAACTGTCATTGAATAGACCCTATATAATGAAGGTAAGGGCTCCGTAGAAGGATTTAAGACTTCACTTCAGCATAGCTTTCACTCAGACCTTGTAAGAAGCAAATCACACAATCATTTTCGCGATATTGTAGCATAGTCTTGGAAGTCTCACAACAGCATGCAGAAGCAGAAGCACGACAAGGAGTGGGACAAAAATAACTTATCCCATAAAATTCGCATCATTTTGAAGGTGTGATTCTTGTGTGGCCTCTTTGTAAGAAGTGATTCTTTAACTCATTCTAGACATTTTAAGCCTCAGTATTCCAGAGTATACTAGTTGAAATTTCAGTTGAAACCGAGTGTTCAATCCAAGAAAAGATATCACGAAGTGCCCGTGTTAACTTGTGTGCCAGCATGTTTCTTCTTTTTTTACTAGTAATGTCTAAAATTGATAGGATCCTAAAATAAATAAAATGTAGGGAGGGAAATTAAATAAATGAGATGTAGGGGATTATGGCTTAGGGAAGGAAATGATTCTAACCAACTTGCTGATGTGGCAAATTGGAGGGAAGGAGAGTGAGTTAGTTAAATGCTATAAATAGGAGTGGGGGGAATTAGAAGGTAGGCTAGAATTGGGATTGGAACTAGGGAGAGAATAGGCCTCTCGAAGTGTCTGTAGTAACTATACTGTTATATTTATATTTTCTGCAATTACCATTTGTAATTTTGTTTTAGGGTCTGCAATCACTCTGATTCAGCCCTATTTCCATTAATACACTATTATTGTTCCATTTGAGTGATCATGAATTCTGGCACCTTTCAAAAATATATCACGAGGTGCCTCTCGTTCCTGTATGTGGGTTCGTAGTTAATTCTGCTTTGTGCTTGAGTATACTCAAATGTCTGTGTCACAGTTATTTCTATTTTCCATTAGTTATTTAGGAAACTCTACATAAGTACAAACTTCCTGAGAATACTTTTATAATTTTACTCTCAGGTGGAAAAAGAGGCCCTTGTCAAGGGTGTTCCAATTGGACAAGCTCTTGATATAAACATTCCTCCTCCACGGCCCAAAAGAAAACCAAGCAATCCTTATCCTCGGAAGAAGAGTATTAGTTCCACAACATTACATAGTGAAGCAGAGGATGGAAAACACAGTTCAGTTAAATCTTCGCATGTTAAACATGCACTGGACTTGGAAAAAGAACCACTTCCTGAGGTTAATTTTTCTTTTAATTTTTATATCTCACTTCCTGAGGTTAATTTTTCTTTTAATTTTTATAGTTCAGTCTATTCCTTATTTTGCTAGCAATATGATTTAGACGAAGGGACAACAATTGTGAAAGATAATAATGATGGAAAAATATTTACTGATCTCCAGGAGACACCCTGTTCTTTTGTATCTTCATCAAACAAGAGTTCAATATCAATGTCAATGCCACTGGGAAATTCAGGCGTCGTAAAGGATATTACTCCGACAGTGAATGAGGTAATAACGCGAGATGAAGCGAATGAAAGTAATATAACTACTAAAATTGAAAATCAAAAGTTGGAGAAAGAAGATGGAAAACAGACTAATGTCAGGAGTGAAGACTCCAAGTTGGAGAATTATGATGGTTCTCAAGTGAAATTGGTTCAAAATGATAAAATAGATGGTCTTAATGGTGCATTAACAATAGATGGGATGCAGGGCAATCAAAATTACTCGAGACATCTTAGTCTACACGTCTTTGATGGAAACCTTGGAACAAAAACTCAAAAGCCATCTCAAGATATGTTTTCTGGAGAATCTATAATTCAGCCAGGAGGGCTAAATGGGCAACCTAATCATTTCATCAACTTAGCTGCATCAAACACAAGTGAAAGTCAAAACAACACAGCACAATCTTCGGTTCATCAATCATTTCTTCCTTATCCTCCCTTCACACGACATAAACAAGATGATTATCAATCATTTCTTCAGATGTCCTCCACATTTTCAAGCCTTATTACCTCTACCTTGCTGCAAAATCCAGCAGCTCAGGCTGCTGCAAGTTTTGCTACTACATTTTGGCCCTATGGAAATCCAGAAACTTCATCAGATTCTGCTAGGTGCTCCCAAGGAGATTTTCCATCAAGACAAATTTGCTCCCCTCCTAGTGTGGAAGCTATTGCAGCTGCTACTGTAGCTGCTGCAAGTGCCTGGTGGGCAGCTCATGGATTGCTTCCTTTGTGTGCTCCTCTCCATACTGCTTTTTCCCGTCCTGCATCAGTGACTTCTGTCCCATCAATGAATACAAGTGAAGCACCAGCACCGAAGACAAAACAAGCAAAGACTACTCTAGTGGATCCAAAATACTCAGAAGCTCAACATTCAGCTTCTGAGTCACCAGCTGTTATACTGTCAGATTCTGAGAGTGGAGATGTCAAGTTAAATATCTCATCAAAGGCTGCTAATCATGAGATGAACAAAGCAATTTCTAAGCACCCTGATTCCAACAAAGTGAAGGGCAGAAAACAGGTTGACCGTTCCTCATGTGGTTCCAACACAACCTCTAGCAATGAAGTGGAGACTGATGCATTAGAGAAGGATGAGAAAGGGAACGAAGAGCCTGACCCTGAAATACCTGATGCTAACCATTTAACCACCGAGTCTAGTAATAGACGTAGCAGAACCGTTAGCAACCTTACTGATTCTTGGAAGGAGGTCTCTGAGGAGGTAAACCATTTACTTTTAATTCAATTTTAATTTAATACAATTCTTGCATGTCTCTCTTCTCTTCTCATGTACTATTTGTTATGATATGTGAAAAGGAAAAATTGTGTAATTCATTGATAGAAGGTATATATATATATATATATATATATATATATATATATATAAAGAGAGAGAGTAACTTTTGTAGAGTTACTCCACTTAATATATTTTTGTAGCCATTAAATTTTATCAATCCAACTGTTGAATAGTTTCATATTATGTTGATTATCATGCATACTAAAAATTATTGAAATTGAAGATCCATAGCTATAGAAACTTATAGTCTCTATTTTACTTGTATTTTTAAAAGCATAATATACGTTGAATTGAACTTATTTGATCAAATATCAAACATTTTTAAAATTTTATAAAAATTTCCATATTTGATCTACTCATTTAGAATTGTTAATTTGACGGTTGGATTGACAAAATTTAAAGTATGCAAAGAGATATAAAGTGGAGTAACTTGATCCCCACTCATATATATATATATATATATATATATATATATATATATGATAGGCCCATTATAAGCTCCTTAGTATATGTTGGTTTTGGTCAAAAAAAAAAGTAATATGTTGGGGTGAAGAAACTACGAAACTTCATATTACTAATGGGCCTATCATTTGTGTGAATGCCGCTAGGCAGTTACAAGTCAGAATATAACTGAAATAACAGCTATAAGCCTATAACAGAACCTAAGATAACAGATTTTTAACAAAACTCCCAACTGTCTTAACAGAAAACTAAAATTTAGCCATTTAACTCTAACACCCCCGGCAAACTGGACTACGTATGTTCAACTTCGAAACCATTTAAATCTAACATCCCCCGGCAAACTGGACTACGTATGTTCAACTTCGAAACCAGTGAAGTAAAAGCCTTAGGAAGTTAGGATGCATAGCCTTGGTTTAAACATCTGCATGTTGTGCGGAAGAGGGAAGGAACTAAACACCTAGAAGTTTGTGGAAGGAACTAAACATCAACAAGTTTGTGGAATGAGATGTTATAGTAGGAGCAGTATAAGGTAGGAGAGCCAAAAGACCTGAAATTTGCTTCGTGCAGAGATTTAATGGTGAAGTAGTGTCAGAAGCAGACTTTTGAGGTTTGATGTTGAAGCACCATAGAAAATACTTTGGGGAGTGATGGAAATGGTTCCATCATTAGGATTTCAGACTTGACATGAGAATAATTTTCATTATAAGACCTTGAACACAGTCATTGTCCCTGTAAGTCTGAATTGTTTGAGAAGCATTGCAGCAGCAGCAGCAGCAGCAGCATGATGAAGAAGCATAGGAATGTTTTGGTCAAAAATTGCATAGTTCATCCAATAGGATCTTCAATTTTGTTAAATAAGGAGGTAACTGCCAAGTCTGCCTGCTTCAAAGAAAAGATGTCACAATGTGAAAGGATGTCACAATTGCGAAATTCTCAGTTAATCTCATTGGGAAAACCAGTCTTTTAAGTTTTTTCCGCATTTCACAGGCTTCATTGTATACCAGAGAATGCTTGTTGAAATTTCTTCAATGACTGAATGGTTGATCAAGGAGAGAACAAGAGTGTTGCATCTTTACCAGCTGGGAATATTGGATCATTTAATGCAGGTTTTTTTGACGGAACCAACTATGAAGCAATCCTTTTTTTCCAACTTCTAGAGCCAAAAGCATTACCTGACTTCAAATATTGTAATTTGGACCTCCCAAGACTGGAGATACAAGAACCAGAGATGGGTTCTCATTTAAATCTATCTTGAGCTGAGTTGTTGGTAGAAGAAGATGAAGCCATGGAAGATGATATACAAGAGGTATGACTGCAGCTAGGAATTTACAAGTGAGAATACAACTGAAATAACAGCTATACTAAAATCTGAGATAAATAACAGATTCTTATCTAACAAATTTCCTAGCTTTCATAACAGAAACTAAACATTAACCATTTAGATCTCAATCTTATTACTATGTTATCTTTGCAGGGAAAACTAGCATTTCAGGCCCTATTCTCCAGACAGGTGTTACCTCAAAGCTTTTCACCTCCGCAAGACTTGAAAAATAAGGATCACCAGGTGGAAAACATCAAGGACAACAAGCAGCAAAACACTGATGGCAAAGATGAAGAAGACCTTGACAGCAGGAAATGCAGTTCTAATTATGAAGGGGTTCAGAAAAACTTGCCATTTGTAGAAAACGACCAGGGACTCCTAACCATAGGGCTTGGACAAGCAAAGCTTAAGACTCGTCGAACAGGCTTTAAACCCTACAAGAGATGTTCCATGGAGGCCAAGGAAAACAGGTTTGAAACAACAACCAGTAACCAAGGTGAAGAGAAAGGTTGTAAGAGAATACGTTTGGAAGGAGGGGCTTGAACTTGAGGTTTGATATATGCATGCAATCACATAATGGCAACGATTGGTTTTTGCATTTCATTTTATAATTCCCCCCTCCAAAACTGTGTACCTATATTTTTTATTTATTCACGAGACTTGTTATGTAGAATGTGTACCATATCAAGCTACTATATAAGCTCATTTACTATCTTGGACTGATATTCGTGTTGTTTAAAACTCCGCTAAATATACATTGAGTATTGTTTGATCCTTGAACTGGAAGTATTTTGTGATCCATCATTCATCCACTCTCCTTGTGATCCATCATTCATCCACTTTGCTTTTAGTTACTACTTACTAGCTAAATATTTATATTATTTTATTACAGTGATGATATGACAGAATTTTCATTGAATAATTTAGCAGTAATCCTAAATCTAACCCCTCAGCTACCTGAAAAATACTTAACTGGCATCAGAGCACTAAGATGGATAAAATACAAAAGTTTAATATATCAGATGAAGAATTAAATAAAATAAAACTAAAAGCAATTTTAGATCAAATTCAATCTCAAAAAATAGAATTAGAAAATAAAATTAATATAATAAAAAGAAAAATTAAAAAGATAGAAAATGAATATAAGCAAAGTTAGTAGAGATAAATTATTAAAAGCTTATTGAAGAACCTAGGAAAAGATTAGGTACATATTATAAATTTATGGATTTTTACGTAAAGAAAGGAAATAGTGAAGAAATTGAAAGAATATCAAAGAAGATTATAAGAATACAAAATATGGTAGTTTCATACGAAACCGAGTTAGCGGAATTAAAAAATGAATATAAAAAAGGTGTCATCATTAACAATTAGTGACCAACATATTAGAGACGAAAATTAACTTTCCGTCATTAATAAATGTCGCTATCTCATCTTATTCTAGTTGTGAAACACTTTCGGATCCGGATATAATCCAAGACCCGGCAAGGTACACTACTAGAAAAAGTTTGAATAGCCACGGAATTTTTGACAAATAATAAAATAATGGTACACCTAGAAGAAATCAGAAATATGTGTAAGGAATTAAATAATACTTTGGAAGAAATTAATAAAAATATTATCTTGCTAATAAATAATACTAATAAAATTGCAGAATATACGTTTAATATATTTAAAAAAGGGCGTGATGAAATTAATAATATACAAGAAACTTTAAATGATATAAGTAGAGAAATAGGTATAACTGAGGATGAAAATATTTTTAAAATTAGAAGAATTCTTCAACAATCAAAAAACCTTTTAGAATACGAAGAAAATAATAAAAGTATAACAATAAAGGATTTAGAAAGATTATTAAGTAATAACCAACTATAAAATTAATAAAACAATAGCCTTTAGAATATGAACCATCAATATTTATTAAACTGACAACTTCATGGAGAGGATAAAAGACGAATATATGGAATATTAAAAAGATCAAATGATATAGAAGAAATTAGCCAATTACTAGAACAATTAAAAATAATTGAAGAAGAAAATAAACAAATATATAAAGTAGAACAAATAGAAACTAAAGATGAAAATGAAGAAGTAATATTAAATTATAGTTCCTCAGAAGTAGAACCGGATTCGGATTATGATGAAATATTTATGGAAAAGGGTGAATCAAGTAATACAAAACCAAAAAGAAAATGAGAAGAATATTGGAATAGAAAAGATCAATGGGAAAGTCATGAAAGAGAAACTCTAAATCGTAGAGGTTATGTTAGGATGAATGGAAAATGGGGTAAAGTTCAAGATGAATTTAAGCCTTATTATGAAGAAATAAGAATCGAAAAATCTTGATTGTGTGAGAAATAAAGAAGATGTACTTATAAAATGGACTATATCAAATCAGTTAACAAGCATTTTTTCTCAATGTCAAGGGATCGTAAAAAACTCATGCATCAAGGCACTATATAAAAACCCAAATATTTTGATTATAAACAAGACTAATGGGAAGCCAACAAGAGAAAGAGATTTAAGTCTAGTAGCAAGTTTTGAACTCCCTTTCTACGCATTCGACACGCCAACGATGAAGTATGACCTAGCTGTCCTTCAACAATTATGTACAGGTATTAAGCAAAACCTTAATCATGCATGTGAGAGATGTGTACAAGAAAAATATTCAAATAATGAAAAAGAAGCTGAAGACTTTGCACCCATCGTGGAAGATTGAGAATTGCATGCATAGATGGAGTGCTCATGAATTGACAAGTAAGGAAGAACTAGAAGACAAAAAGGTAAAAAAGAGGTGTCATAAGGTAAATGTGTCATGTGAAGGTGAAAGTATCATGAAGTGTCATGCAAGGTGTCTTGTAGTGTCATGTGAAGTGTCATGTAGAGTCATGCGAAGGGTGTCATATGAAGCATTAACGGAGGAACCTATATACAAGCTTGGCTATAAATAAGGCTTCATCAAAGCCATGTAGAATAGAGAGAAAAATAAGAAGAGTTGTAAAGAGAGTTTCTCTCTTAGTGTTTCTTTAGTAGAAACATAGGCTAGTTTTCTCTTGTAGCCAAGAGTGTCTTTATCAAAATCGTGTAATTTTATTTCAGCTTTCAATAAAATTCTACTTATTTTTATATGGCTCCTTTATATCTAACTATACTTATTTACTTTATCTTCTTCAAATATTCCATTCAAACACCACTTGTTTATGAAGATATTTCACACCCAAATACACATATTCATCTAATCCCCTTCAAATACTTCACACAAAGCTACTTATTAATTGATCAACATCAAATATTTCATTCAACAAGCGAAGGTCGTGGTGGGCCGTTCTCAAGAAGAATATATTATCAGGTATAATTATCAACTATCTCTATTGTCTATTTCACAACTTTACTATAATAAAAGGAAATAGTTTATTAAATTGAATAATTGTACTAATGGATCAAGAAGAAATGTATGATGTAGAGCATTTACAAATTAATGAAGAAGATGGAAATTAGGAATGGAGTATACTTATTGACCCTACTTTATTTCAGAAAATACAAAAAGAGGATTTAAGTTTAACAAAAGATGCAAATATAAAAAAAGAAAGAATTGGAGGGATCATGAGTAGATTTAATCAAAAGGAGAATATTATATACTATGGACAATTAGTTAGTGAATCACCTACTGATATAGAAGATGCTCAAGGAAATACTTGTATACAGTTATTAAATAAAAAGAAACTTATGGAGTTAAAAAGAAATATAAAGAAGGAAGAGCATAGAAATAAAATAGGATATATTCACATAGGAGCAATACAAGTACTAATTAAAGCAAATTTTCAAGAAGGAATAAACTCACCAATGGAATTAATTTTAAAGGATGATAGAATTACAAACCCAGTAGATAAAATACTTGGAATAGTAGAAGGCAATTTAGCATATGTTAAATTAAAATTTTAAATACGTCCTAATATTGGTATACCATTAGATACTAAACGGTTAGACCAAACACTCACTCTTGAACATAAGTTCTTAAGAGGAAATCTAATAAGAGCAGGAGATAAGATATTTTCAGTAGCTAATTGTGTTAACTACGCATTAACAAATTCTCACCATAGTATTTTATTTAGAGATAATAAAAGGATTGATATACCAAATTTATTTGAAGATATAGGAAAAATTTACTATCCTAAAAGGAATGAAATAACTGAGTTAGGGACACTAATAAAAAGACTAAGGATATTAGACTTAAGAAGAACTCAGATTCCAAAACCAGTTACTTGATTTGCTAATTTACCAGTAAGATTTTATGATCTGGAAAAGATAGATCTTTAGAAGAAGATAATATTGATAAATTAGAAAATCAAGTAACTGGTTTTGGAATCCGAGTTCTACTTAAGTCTAATATCCTTGGTCTTTTTATTAGTGTCCCTAACATAGTTATTTCATTCCTTTTAGGATAGTAAATTTTTCCTATATCTTCAAATAAACTTGGTATATCATCCTTTTATTATCTCTGAATGAAATACTATGGTGAGAATTTGTTAATGCGTAGTTAACACAATAAGTTACTGAAAATATCTTATCTCCTGGTCTTATTAGATTTCCTCTAAAGAACTTGTTCTGGAGTGGGCCGAATGCCCAATCCTGCCAAAGAACCCTCCAAAAACGGCCCAAGACAGTCCAAGGGCTGGCCAAAAACGGCCCAAGCAGCAAGCAAAAGACTAAATCAGATCTGGACGATTAGGATTAACCTGTGCCGATCCAACGGCTCGCCTAGCACGTTGACTCTATAAATACGGAACTGACCCCACATGTCAGGTAACTTTTTCACCCTCATTGTTACTCTGCAGAAATTCCACCTCACTGACTTGAGCGTCGGAGTGACATTGCAGGTACACCCTGGTGCTCCGCGGACGACCAATACCTGATTACCCGGAGGACCAGCACTCAATAGATCGACCTGTCACCTTGATCACAGACCCCAGCTTGATTGCAAGGTACGGTTCAGTGGCGACCTCAGTGGGAGTCGAACCCACGACCTTCTGATGCCTCCAAAGGCACCCCGAGGCAGACCACGGTCGACCCACCTTCAAAATGTGGCCGACATCCCAGCTCAACCACCACCCATCCCAGGAAGACTTGAAGGCGATGATCCTCAGCCTGACCCGACCCAAGGGGTCACCGTCACCCTACCGGCAAACTTAGTCCAGGAACTTCGGGACCTACTCCGTGATCGGGAAGAGAGTTTGGCTCGTCAGAACGAACGTCTCACCCAAGTAGAAGAGCAAGTCGCATCCCGTCGGGCAAACACTGCACCCGAGCAACGGGCGATCCTGTCTCGAAGACACCGCTCACCACCTCGAAGACACCTGGTCCATCGATCTCCACCTCGGCATAGGGGATGAGGAGGAGGACCTCCATCAAACACGCCATCCAGCTCCGATTATACTTACTGGCCGGAAGAGTCGTCGCATCCTGAATCCTCCTATGATTCATCTAATTCACCCACTCGATCGCGAAGTCGATCCACCGAGCGGTATCCGCAGCACCATACAAGGGAATACTCAGATGAAGAGCAATATGGTCATCATGGGAGACACCCTGGGAACCGACCGCGCCACAAGGGAAGAGTTGACATGAGCCTGGGACCCTACACCAGGAACATAGATGAATACCGCATCCCCCGCTCCCTAGAAAAACCTCCTTCAGAGCTAAAGATGTATAATGGGGTCCAAGACCCAGACGCCCATTTAAAGCACTTCGACCTAATGATGAAATATCGGGGGGCAGCCGGACCGGTTAAATGCAAAATCTTCCCCTTGACCTTGGAGGGATCGGCCTTAGAATGGTTCACAGAGCTACGACCAAACACCATACCCTCTTGGGAACAGATGGCCCGAGTATTCACTGCCCGCTTCACGACCTCAAGGGTTAAGCCTAAGTCCCAAGATATCCTGATCGCAATCAGGCAAAGACCCAACGAGTCTTTACGCAGCTACGTGGAACGATTTAACAGGGAGGCTGACCAAGTAAGAAACCTGGATGACAACCAACGATTATTTTTCTTAAGGACTGGGCTCCTCAGAGGAAGCCGATTCGAAGTGGAGGTCGGCCTGCACCAGCCAAGAGATTTAGAGACTTTTCTTCGAAGATCTCAAAGATTCATGAATTACGAAGAAAGTACTATGGCCATTGAAGCCGCAGAAGCAGGAATCAATCAAAGACCACGTGCAGAGCAAGACCAGAGACCAAGAGATGATTTCGGCCGACCACCCAGGGACCACAAGACAAGAAAATTTACAGAGCGTACGAAGTTGAACACCTCCTATGCGAATATACTCGCCGAATGCGCTAACACCGAGTTCAGAGGCATCAAAAGACCAGAGCCCCTCGTCCTCAAAGAGGGGCAGCGCCCGTCCAAAAAATACTGCAGATACCATAAAAGTAATGGTCATGACACCAATGAGTGCATGGCCCTCAAAGATGACGTAGAGGCATTGATCAGAAAAGGAAAATTGACACAGTATGTGAAAAAGAATCAAGCAGAGGGCCGAGAGGACAAGCAGGTGGAACCTAGGAAGGCCAAGGCACCAGCCGAAGAAGTCGCCAAAATTGTCGAAGAAGGTGACGATGAAGAGGATATGGTGGACACTGGCAAGTCAAAGGGGAGACCAGTCGCATTCGTGATCACAGGAGGAATCCCTTCAGACGCCTCAACCAACAAATCAATCAAAAGAAGATGGGATGAGATCATGAACATTGCCTCGACCTCGACCCCAAGACCCCCTTCCAAAAGACCACCCATATCTTTTGGGGATGAAGACCTCATTGATGGGGCTCCCAATTATGAAGTGCCACTCGTAGTGGTAGCAGTCATGGCAAACATGGAGGTCAGACGCATACTGGTAGATCAAGGGAGTTCAGCAGATATCATCTTCGAAGATCTCTTAGACGTCCTGAAAATATCAAAGGAAGACCTGAGACCATACAGAGGCACTGTGTTGACCGGGTTCAATGGAGCGTCGACCACCCCAATCGGACGGATAGAGTTAATGGTCACCTTCGAAGATGACACAAAAGAAAAACGCCCTCTGTCGAATAGTCAGAACAGATTTCATTGTGTTGCCATGCAAGTCCATTTATCAATGCATCATCGGACGACCAACCTTGGCCCGATTGGAAGCTGTTCCATCCACAGTCCATCTGAAGATGAAATTTTATACTAAGACTGGGGAGGTCGCCACCCTCCCAGCAGACCTGTTGTCCGCAAAGCGGGCGTTCCTTTTATCTTTGAAAGACAAAGGCAAGAATGTCGTGAAGGAAATAGAAAAGGTAATGAAGGGAGGTGAGCACATAAACGTGGCCGACCTAGACGCTCGATATGACCCTGACAGCGAGGAAGAAGAAGATGATGACCTCCTGGCCAGAGAGCTAAAGAAAAGAATAAAGCGTCCGGAACCCGATGGAGAATTCACACTGGTCCAGTTAGGGGACAACCCAGAAAAGTGCGTGAAAATCGGGAACAACCTCCCCACAGAAGTACGGGAATAGCTCGAGCTGTGCCTAAGAGATCATGCTGACCTCTTCGCTTGGAGCGCAACTGACATGCCAGGAATTCCGCCAGAGGTGGCTTGCCATCACCTAGCTGTCGATCTAGAAGCCAGATGGGTGGTCCAAAGAAGAAGGGTACATAAAGAAGAGAAAGCGCAAGCTGCGATTAAAGCGGTTGACGATTTACTCAAGGCTGGTTTCATCAAGGAAATCAAATACACAACATGGTTGTCCAACGTGGTCTTAGTAAAAAAAGCGAACGGCAAGTGGCGGATGTGTGTCGACTACACAGATCTCAACAGAGTCTGCCCAAAGGACGCATTCCCAGTCCCTAGCATAGACAGATTGGTCGATAGCGCAAGCGGATTCAAACTATTATCCTTTTTGGATGCCTATTCGGGGTACAACCAGATAGCCATGCACCCCCCTGATCAAGAGAAGACTGCTTTCATGACGGAAAAGGGCAATTTTTGCTATCGAGTCATGCCCTTCGGTCTAAAGAATGCGAGGGCAACATACCAGAGAATGATGAACAAAGTGTTTCATGCGCAAATAGGCAGAAATGTGGAGGTCTATCTAGATGACATGATAGTCAAGAGCAAGGAAGACGGTGGACATGTGGCTGACCTGAGAGAGATTTTCAAAGAAGCAAGAAAAAACTCACTTTGACTCAATCCCGAAAAGTGCACCTTCGGCGTAAGGGCTGGCAAGTTCTTGGGATTTTTTCTTACTGAAAGAGGAATCGAGGCCAACCCAGACAAGTGCAGAGCAGTGACCGAAATGAAACAACCAACAACCAAGTCGGAGATCCAGAAACTGAACGGCATGGTGGACGCCCTCTCACGCTTTATAGCAAAAGCCGCAGACAAGTCGCTACCACTATTCAAGCTGCTAAAAAAGGAATCTGAATTCACTTGGACCCCTGAGTGTGACCAAGCACTGTATCAACTCAAGACTGCTCTGCTTCAACCTCCCATACAAACCACCCCGAACCCAGGGGAAACACTATACCTATATCTGTCCATTACCGATGAAGCTTTGGCAGCAGTGCTGGTGAGAGAAGAAGGTCCCAAGCAAAACCCCATCTACTTTGTTAGCAAAGTGCTCCAAGGACCTGAGGTCAGATACCAAAAGATAGAAAAGCTGGCGTTGGCACTGGTGGTAGCTGCAAGGAGATTACGACCATATTTCGTAGCTCATCAAATTGTCCTGAGAACAGATCAACCCATAAGACAGATCCTACATCGACCTGACTTGGCGGGCAGGATGATCAAGTGGGCAGTTGAATTGTCTGAATTTGGGATCAAGTAAGAGTCCAGATCGACCACCAAGGCTCAAGTCTTAGCGGATTTCGTAGCTGAAATGACCCCTGTTCAAGAACACCCTGCGCAGACTCAATGGACCCTGCATGTGGACGGTTCATCCAATACCAAGGGCAGCGGGGCAGGGCTGATCTTGGAAAACAACGAGGGAACAACCATAGAAGTATCACTCACATTCTCATTCCCCACATCCAACAATCAAGCGGAGTACGAGGCGTGCCTCGCCGGACTCTTGCTCGCCCTAGAGTTCAATGTCAAACGAGTCGAACTTCACTCAGATTCTCTTCTAGCGGTATCTCAGATCAAAGACTTCTATAGTACAAAGGACATAATCCTCCAACAATACTTGAGCAAAGTAAGAGAGTTACTAGCAAGGTTCGAACATGCAGAGGTCAAACATGTCCCGAGGACAGAAAATGTCAGAGCAGATATCTTGTCAAAACTCGCAAGTACCAAGAACCCGAGAAATCACCGCAGCGTGATACAAAAAACGCTCTCAGTACCCAGCGTACGACTCGAACAGGCCACTCTAGATCCTGATGTTTGCATGATCACCCTAGAAAAGAGCTGGATCGACCCCATCTTCAACTACATCAAAGATGGAAAAGAGCCGAGTGATGCTAAAGAAGCAGCCTTGGTACTGTTTGCTGGTGTTTTTAGCAAACAATCACTAGTTTTATTAGAAGGTTTGTGAGATCAAACTAGAAAAATCTCAAAGCAATTGCCTTTGAATTGCGCGTAGTTTTTGTTTCAGAAAATGTAGAAAAGGGGACGATTTGCAATGATTAACAGAATTGAAAAGAAAAGAAGCAGTAAATGGTGCGTGAATTGTAAAGAAAAGACAAATAAATTGCATTGAATTGTAAAAGTGGTACACGATCACGTACAATGATTCTTCCACTCGTTTTTCGCTCTGGCTTGGAAGTTAGAGTTTCAGGAATCGGATTGTGTATTGTGATTTGTGACCCTTGTTTCTTCTCAGAAACTACTATTTATACAAAGGAAAAGAGGGGGAAAAACTGAACTAAGTAACTGCCTAGAAACTTGAAAATTAGTAACTGCTACTCCTACTTTCGACAAGAACCGCTTCATCACGCTTCGACCAACTGCTAGTTCTTCAGCACATAACTGCTCTGTTTTCTGTCTGTCGAAAGCTTGTGTCCATTTTCCTCTCTCTTGCTTTTGCTTCCCCGGAAGCTTGTCGAATTTACCTTGCGCATGACCATTTTCTCTGTCGAAATAATTTGGTCTTTGTCGAAATATAAGTCAGGCCTTGTTGACCATTTTCAATGAAGCCTGTCGAAATTACAGGCTAACAAATTGCCCCCCAAAAATGTCTTTTTCGACTGAACGTGAGGAGGAAGAAGAGAAAGAACATTTTTGAATTCACCATCGAAATAGACTTTGCACTTGAGTAAAATAGCTGTATACCTGATGTCACCACTGTTAAGTGTTGTTGACGTTACTCCTATATTGGTGTATTACGTGGCCTTCAACGTTCTGCTTATAATTCTGACAATGCTAATATGGCAATCACAACTTCTTTTGAATGCCACGTACTTACGCTTTCTTTATCTTTATTCTAGCGTTATTTTAACTTCTTGCAACGTTGGCTTATACTTTTTCAAGTATTTGCCATTTATACGCAAAATTCTTTCATCAGCGCCAATCTCTTTGACCTCATATGCGCCGTTTGAATAAACTTGTAAAATTTTAAATGGTCCTTCCCAACTTGGGGACCATTTACCAAAGACTCTATCTTTTTTATCCATAGGCAATAGGACCTTCCACACTAGATCACCTGAATCAAAGGCTTTAAACTTAACCTTTTTGTTATAAGTTTTAGCTACCCTCTCTTTCTGTCGAATAAGCATATCTAAAGCTAATACCTTTCTTCGTCTAAATCAACCAATTCATCAAGCATCATATTCCAATAATAATCAGAGGGAATCTTCCACTGTCTTTGAATTCTTGTTGATTGTAGACAAATTTCAACAGGCAACACTGCATCGTGTCCAAATGTTAGCCTATAAGGAGTAGTGTTGATAGATTCTTTGGGTGAATTTCGACAAGCCCATAATGCTTGATCAAGGGTATTATGCCAATTTTTGGGTTTCTGCCCAACATGCTTTTTAATCAAATTAATAATAACTTTATTGGCAGCTTCTACTTGACCATTGGCTTGCGCATAATATGGTGTCGAAGTTAATAACTTAAAACCAATTTCAGAAGCAAACTCTACCATTTTTCTACCAGTGAAAACTGATCCCTGATCTGTAGTAATGGTTTCTGGAATTCCAAACCTATAAATGATATGATTTTGAATAAACCTTATCACTGCTTCTTGATCAACATTGGCTAAAGGTATAGCTTCAACCCATTTGGTGAAGTAATCAATTCCCACAAGGATATATCTATGGCCCTTCGACGAAGTTGGCTTTATCTCTCCAATCACATCCAGAGCCCAACCTCTAAATGGCCAAGGTTTGACTATGGCATGCAATTCATTTGCAGGTACATGTTGTATCCCAGCATGCTTTTGACACTCTTGGCATCCCTTAGCAAATTCTATGCAATCTTTCAGCATAGTTGGCCAATACATTCCTTGTCGAAATAATAACCACTTCATTTTGTGGCCTACTTGGTGTGAACCACATGCTCCACTATGTGTATCAGAAACTGCTAAATATGCCTCATTTTCACTAAGACATTTTAATAGTACTCCTTCAGGAGTCTTTTTAAACAATTCGTTTCCAATTATCACATAGCTCAAAGCTCTGTATTTTACCTTTTTATTGGTATTTCTTGTGGGATTTTGCAAATATTCCACAATAGGCCTTCGCCAATCATTATTGGTCATATTGTCAAGAGCAAAAATTTCTGCTAAGTCAAAGTCACCAAAAAATTGACGTTTTTTGACAACGACTAGTTCCTTGTTTGCGTTTGTATCTGTTGCCCCCCCAGTTGTTGGTGTTGACAATAGTGACGAAGAATAGTCATTAGAAATGATCTTATCCTTTATTTCAATTAAATCTTCCAGGCTTTGTTTTGAAACTTTATAGCCTGAAGCAATTTGTGCCAATTCATTTGCCACTTGATTATCAATTCGTGGTAAATGTTCTAAGTGAACAGACTCAAATCTTTTTAACAAAGCATTGGCAACAACAAAGTATCTGATAAGGTGCTCTTTAATGCATTTGTACTCTTTTGTCAATTGTTTGACAACCAACTCAGAGTCACCTTTTATTTCGACATGACTTGCCCCCAGCTCAAGTAAAATTTCAAGGCCTACTATTAAAGCCTCATACTCAGCTTCATTATTGGAGCAAACATCTCGAATTTTAAACTTATACTTCGCTGGAATGTTAGTAGGAGATATTATTAAAATACCAATCCCAACTCCATGTTTATGGCTTGAACCATCAAAGTACAACCTCCAAGGATATACGTCTACAAAACTTAATGTTTCTTCGACAACAGAATGGTCTACTATAAAATCAGCAACCACTTGTCCTTTAATTGATTTTAGAGGTTGATAAGTTAAGTTGTATTCTGACAAAGCCAAAGCCCATTTACCAATTCGCCTATGCATTATTGGTTTCGACAGCATATGCTTAATAACATCAAAATGCGAATAAACAGAAACATCAGCTGGTTTTATATATTGCTTTAACTTTGTACACGAGAAATACAAACAAAGGCACAACTTTTCTATAGGAGTGTACCTCGTTTCGGCATCAATTAAGACCCTACTGAGGTAATAAATGGCTCTTTCGACACCACTATCATCCTCTTGTGCTAACATGCTACCTATTGTTCTATCAGAAGCTGCTATATACAATTTGAGCACTTTGTGTTTAATAACAGGCAACAAAATTGGTGGTTTCATCAAATAAGACTTGATTTCGTCGAAGGCTGCTTGATGCATTGGTTCCCATTTGAATTCTTCTTCCTTCTTCAGTCTTAACAATGGCTAAAAAACTTGTGTTTTGCCACTTAGATTTGATATAAATCTTCGAAGGAAATTGATTTTTCCCAGCAACGACTGAAGCTCCTTTTTGGTCGAAGGGGCCTTCGTTTCCATAATTGCCTTAGTCTTATTTTGATTGATTTCAATGCCTTTTTTGTGCACCATAAAACCCAAGAAATCACCTGCACGTACACAAAAGGCACATTTTAATGGATTTATTTTCAATCCATATTTCCTCATTCTTTCAAAAGAACGGCGAAGATGGTCTAAATGACCACTTTCTGAGGAAGATTTAACCACCACATCATCTATGTATACTTGCATGAAATCATCAATAAAATCATGAAACATAGAATTCATGGCCCTCTGATATGTAGCACCAGCATTCTTTAAGCCAAAGGGCATTACTACCCATTCATAAACACCCAATGCCCCTGGACATCTAAAAGCAGTTTTCGACACGTCCTCTTCAGCAATGAAGATTTGATTATACCCAGAATAACCATCGAGCATACTAAGATAATCAAATCCTTGGGAGTTGCATTATTTAAATCCCTAAAGTCTATGCAAACTCTAAGAGTCCCATTTTTCTTTATTACAGGAACTATATTGGCTAACCATTCGACATACCTGGCAGTTCTGATGAATTTGTTTCTGAATAGCCTTTCGATTTCCTCTTTGATCTTAGCCAACACTTGAGGAGCAAATCTTCTTGGCACTTGCTTCACTGGTTTCTTCCCTGGTCGAATTGGTAATTGCATTTCCACCACTTCTCGACTTAACCCAGGCATTTCGTCATAATCCCAAGCAAAGCAGTCTTTGAACTCCCTTAGCAATGTGATGACTTGGGTTTTTAGAGAAGCATCAATATTTGCACTAATATAAGTTGGCCTTTTTATTGAGCCATTTCCCAAATCATCTTCTTCTAACGGGTCTTGAGCTTGCATATGCTTTGTCGAATCTCTAGGATCCTTTTCAAAACCTAATGGATCATCATCATAAATGCAGTCAAGTCTTTCATCTATGGCTATGCCATTTTCTTCATGTAATTCACTGGCTTCGACAGCCATTGTTTGTTGAATAATTTCGGCCTCTATAGCCGCTTTAAACTTGTTTTCGGCCATATAAGCCGTAATTTTGTCCCATGCATTGGGCACTGACATAAGAACACTTTCAAGAACCAGTGTTCCACCCCGTTGGTCGAAGAACACCATCAGGATAGACACTATCATCTCCCATTATTTCTCTTTCCCAAACAAAACCATAATTTGGGTCAAGATGAACTGAGGCAAGAACATTATCCCCAGGAACATATGCCTCATTAGAAGAGGAACATGGCGCAATCTTCGCCATTTGTTTCTCAAAATTTTCCTTGGTAATTTGGTTGACATCAGCACGGAAGTAGCTCTGATCTGCTTCGACATACTCTGCCAAACCATCTTCCTTCCACATTACTAAACGTTGATGCAAAGTTGAAGGGACAGCACCAACTCCATGGATCCACTCTCTACCAAGGAGTAAATTGAAATTCGCTTTAGAGGCTATCACTAAGAACAATGTAGTCCTCTTTATGGAACCAACGATTAAGTCCAACTCAATGGCCCCCAAAGAATGGCCAGTTTTGCCTTCATAGTTGCTTAAGACAATGTTATGTGGCCTGAGGTCAGTGTCGAATTTACCAATCTTCTTCAAAAGACCATGTGGCATTAAATTCACTGCAGCTCCACCATCCACTAACACTTTGTTAATTCCAACACCATTGACTTTGGCTTGGACATACAGGGGTTTCAAGTGGTTTTGCATACTCATATCTGGCTTCTCGAAGGTAGCCATTTGGTCTTCGACACAACCATTGTTCATCACATAGTAACACATTGGCTTGTGATGAGCCATATCCTCTGTAAAATCCTCTTCAACATCATTTGGTACTGTGATAACATCGTACTCAAGAGGCAGTATTGATACCACATTGCAAACAACGTCGAAATCATCTTCAGAATCATCAAAATCAGACTCCATGTCTTCATCCATGTCGAAATCAGCATTCTTTTCTTTCACTGTTGACAATGGAGGAAATATTCTTTCAAGAGCAGGCCTTCTTGGCTTTTCTGTTACCACAGCCTTGCCTTTGGCCTTATTTTCTGCACACACATGACTAGCAACATCAGCATTCTTCTTTGTGGCAACTTCAGCTTTGTGAACCTCACTCTTCGCCACTATTATGCTGCGTGGAACTTGATTAATGTCAATCATAGTGCGTGGAACATGGTTATTAGCCAAATGACTTGGAACCTTGTTAATGTCAAAGTGTGCCTTCTTCTTCTGTTGTCTTTGGTAACGACGCCACTGTGTTTTAGTCATGGGGTTCTTACCCTTATAGTTATTCTTATAATTAAACTTAGCAGCATCAGTACCTGGCTTGACAGCTTTAGCACGTTGATTATTGGGCACCCACGCTTCGACAGGAGCACTAGCACTTGGGACAAAGGATTTATTTGTTGACAGCTTCAAATACCCTTTCGCTGAGGACTTCTCCTTAGCAAATTGTCGTTTGCTTGTTGAAGGCTTTGTTGACACATTAGCCTTATAGCCAGGAAGATCTCCTTTTGTAAAGTCAAATTTCGGCCTGTTATCAAGCCATTTTCTTTTACGTTGTTGTTGATCCTGATAACCTTCGACAGCTTTGGCTGCTTCTTTGTCGAAGACAGCGCTACATCTTGGGCAAAGCATAACTTCAGAGTTATTCCACTTACACCGATTGAGGAAATCTATCAATTCTTCCTCAGCCTTTGGATACACAGCATGTATCTTCCCATCATATTCTTTTAGGGTCACTTCGTGTTTCTTACCTTCAGCATACAGAAAACCTTTTAATTTTTCAGTGGCAGTCTTGACATACTTAGGAGGGTCTGCCATTTGAGCATCCACCATGCCTACATCAGCTTCGACAGGTTCAGAATACAAAGCTTCAGCCTTAGGCAATGGATCAACATCAATCTGCATAGGAGCTTTCATTTTCTTATCAGCAAATTTGAGTCTTCCTTCGTCAACTGCTTTTTGCACAATATCCCTGAAAAGCACACAACGGTCAGTGTTATGTCCCAAAAAATTATGGAACTTACAATAACCCTTTTTCTTTCTTTGGTCAAGAGTTGGTACTTTAAGGCCTTTAGGCACTAATATTTGACCATCAGTTACTAAAAGATCAAAAATTTCATCACATTTCGTAACATCAAAAGTATAAGTCTTAGGCATAAATCTATCATTCTTAGCCTCTACAGGGTTATTCCCATTCGCAGGCCTTAATACTTTACAAGTATAAGGAGGACCAGGCTTAAGTTCAGTCACGTCTATCTCCTCTTCTTCGACATTACCATATGTAACGTCGAATTCTTCTTCGACATATGCCACTTTTTCTTTTTTATGATACCTATTCGACCTAGATTTTTCTTCTCTAAGCCTTTCAACTTGTCGAACTCTATCAGCCAATTGAACCATATCTCTCAAATGAGATGTGTCTAATTTCTTTATAATTGAGTAATCAAGGCCACCAGCAGCCATTTCGACAAGCTCATGTTCAGGGACTTGTGTGAAGCAACGAGATTTCAATAGCCTAAATCTGTTTAAGTAATCATCAATAGTTTCAGGCATTTTGCGCCGAACACTAGCCAATTCTTTAAGACTAATTTTCGACTGGCCCATGTAAAACTGTGCATGGAATGCCTTTTCTAATTGCCCCCATGTGAACATAGAACCAGGGGGTAAGGTCGTGAACCAAGTGAAAGCATTTTTAGTTAGAGAATTTGGAAAATATTTCATCTTCAAATTCTCATTTTGTGCTAAGTCCCCAGCCTCAGTCAAGAAACGAGCAATGTGTTCGATTGTGGACTCATTTGTATCACCGCCAAACTTAGTAAACTTGGGAACTTTCCATCCCCTTGGTAACTCAGTTTGTAATACGTATTCACATAATGGTGATACGAAGTTAGGCCTTTGTAAACCTATGTTAAGGCCATTTTGCGCCAAAATAGTTTCGACTAAAGTAGCTATATTGTTTTCAGCGCGAACATTGTGTTGTTGCACTTGTCGAACAACTTCATCAGCGTTCTGGTGTCTATTTACCAAAACTACTTCAGGGACGTGGTTTACTGCCCCTTGTAGTTCGCCTACAATTGTGGACGCTTCGACTGCAACTGCTCCTTGGGGGTTAACTGGCGTAGCATCACCCGCAATAATAGGAACTTGCCTATTATTAACCGTTGGAGCCCCAAAGAAATCTGCAATCCTACTCATCTGATTTGCCAACATTTGGTAACTGTTATTGGTATTTTGAATCAATGGATTGAAAACTGTACCAATTTGTTGGGTAAGCACATTAACCATATCGTGATTACTCTCGTCTACTTGTTGTCTTAAGGCCAACAAAGACGTATTGGTTAATGCTGGGGGATTCCGACCAAATACACTCTCAGAAGAGACATGTGTAGGGGAAAAGGTCGAAATATGTGGCATTCCAGTAGGCATGCCATACATTCCCAAAGGAAATGGGGGTAGATGCACGTTATTCAAACGTGGGTCTAAACCATTCCCCATTGCCATGTAAGGGCTATGAAGCCCTGCACTTAAGGGCAAAGACATAGGCAAAGATGCCATTTCTGACTGCGTTGAACCAACATTAGTCATTGATAATGAAGGAACAGTTGTTGACGATGATGGTCCTGCGCTAATGCTCGCAGAATCCATTGTTGTTCCTTGCCCTTGTGAAACCACAGGGTTGGAACTAGACGCATTATTCGTACTAGAACGAACCATTTTACCACTTCTTAAGTGCATACAACAGCGAATACAAATAAGAAAGTACGAAAATGAACAAAATCAAAGGCAAGGTCCCACCGGGCGTGCCAATTTGTTTGCTGGTGTTTTTAGCAAACAATCACTAGTTTTATTAGAAGGTTTGTGAGATCAAACTAGAAAAATCTCAAAGCAATTGCCTTTGAATTGCGCGTAGTTTTTGTTTCAGAAAATGTAGAAAAGGGGACGATTTGCAATGATTAACAGAATTGAAAAGAAAAGAAGCAGTAAATGGTGCGTGAATTGTAAAGAAAAGACAAATAAATTGCATTGAATTGTAAAAGTGGTACACGATCACGTACAATGATTCTTCCACTCGTTTTTCGCTCTGGCTTGGAAGTTAGAGTTTCAGGAATCGGATTGTGTATTGTGATTTGTGACCCTTGTTTCTTCTCAGAAACTACTATTTATACAAAGGAAAAGAGGGGGAAAAACTGAACTAAGTAACTGCCTAGAAATTTGAAAATTAGTAACTGCTACTCCTACTTTCGACAAGAACCGCTTCATCACGCTTCGACCAACTGCTAGTTCTTCAGCACATAACTGCTCTGTTTTCTGTCTGTCGAAAGCTTGTGTCCATTTTCCTCTCTCTTGCTTTTGCTTCCCCGGAAGCTTGTCGAATTTACCTTGCGTGACCATTTTCTTTGTCGAAATAATTTGGTCTTTGTCGAAATATAAGTCAGGCCTTGTTGACCATTTTCAATGAAGCCTGTCGAAATTACAGGCTAACAGGTACGCAGGCGAGCGTCCTCCTACTCAATCATCGGTGAACAACTCTATCGAAGGGGGTTCTCCATGCCACTATTAAAGTGTCTGCATCCTGATGAAGCCAATTACGTACTCAGAGAAATTCACGAAGGGATTTGCAGCAATCATTTAGGAGGGCGAGCACTAGCCAAGAAGGCATTGAGGGCAGGATACTATTGGCCCACAATGGAGGAGGATGCAAAAGCCTTGCTAAAAAAATGCGATAAATGTCAAAGACATGGGGACATCCACATCGCTCCCCCAGCCGAGCTCAACAGTATGACTGCCCCGTGGCCGTTTGCCTGGTGGGGGATCGACCTGCTCGGACCATTCGCGGTGGCCCCTGGACAGCTGAAATACTTGGTGGTAGCAGTAGACTATTTCTCCAAGTGGATTGAGGCCGAGCCCTTGGCAACTATAACTTCCAAAAACTGCCTCAAATTCTTTAAGAAGAACATCCTGGTCCGCTTCGGCATTCCGGAGGTAGTCGTGTCCGACAACGGCACCCAGTTCACCGACAAAAAGTTCCAAGAATCATTGGCCGAGCTCGGGGTCAAACAGCGCTTCTCGTCAGTGGAGCACCCACAGACCAATGGACAAGCGGAGGCCGCAAACAGGGTGATCCTGTGAGGCCTTCGAAGGCGACTCGACGAAGCAAAGGGAAAGTGGGCTGAAGAACTTCCCTACGTACTGTGGGCATACAGGACGACCCTCCACTCAACCACAGGGGAGTCGCCCTTCAAGATAGTCTATGGAACGGACGCTTTGATCCCAGTGGAAATAGGTGAGCTCAGTTGGAGGACAGCTAACCCAGAGTCATCAGGTGAGAATGATCAAGCTTTAAGAGAAGAGTTAGATCTAGTTGAAGAGTTGCGAAGTAAAGCGGCACTGAGAGAAACACTGGTCAAACAAGGAATGACAGCAAGACACAACGCCAAAGTCGTCTCGAGAAGTTTCGAAGTCGGGCAGTTGGTACTTAGAAGGGCTGACATCGGAAAAAGAAACGCGGGACAAGGCAAGCTTGCTCCCAACTGGGAAGGGCCCTATCGCGTCATCTCAAGGACAGGCAAGGGTGCTTACTCATTACAGACTTTGAGCGGTGGAGTGATCCCGAGTACTTGGAATGCCATAAACTTGAGGAGATACTTCATCTAGTACACCACCTTGTAAACACTGAAAATTGACATATGTCCAACGAATGAATAAAAAATTAAACGGGCGGGACACTCTTTTTCCACAGGTTTTTTATCGAGGCCCGCCAGTCCGTCTCATATAGACGAGGCATTTCTTACATGTTGTCTTACTTTTATGCAGTTCTTACGTGTCTTGTCTTAATTTTATGGGATGTCCCACGAATGAACCGAAGCCATCCACCCCGCTACGCGAGTTAAGATCGAACCGAGCTCGGTAAACTGCGAGGCATGGGTTAACTTTAAACGAATTAAGGTAAAAACGAAGCGACCAACGACCAGTCGCACCCCTAAGAGCGAGCTAAATCTAAGTAGGAGCTTGGTAAGCTGCTCGAAAGGGAGAGATCGAGGCATGACCGATGAAAAGGGGTCGACTAGATCCCAAGACCTCGAGAGCCCACCGAAAGGGGTAAGCAGTTCTCGAACGATCAGGGGGAGACCACCCAATCGAACATAAACATCGAAAACATAAAGCAGTGATATTAACAAGCGAAGTCACCCTAAAGAAAGCCGAGCTCCACAACAGTACGAATTACAAAACAAAGAAGCAGCATGATAGTACGAATTACAAAATAGAAAACAAAACACAAACAATAGCGACAAGTAAAAACAGCTCATGTTGAAAGGGGCCAAACAACCGTATCCTTGCTAATCACTCCCCCTTCCTCGTCCATCTGCGCAGGCCTCACGATGCGGCCATCCTCCACGAAATGAGAATACTGGATAACCTCACGATCAAACTCAATCTCAGGCTGCATACACTTAACTTGACGGAGAGCCTCTTCAAAACGCTCCTCACAATAACCCACTACCTGATCCTTCAAATCCTCGTGATCATTGACCGCCCTATCCCTCTGACTCTCAACTTCGACAAGTCTTTTATTCAACATCTCAACCTGACTAGACAACTTAGCAGTCACGAACTTAGACTTGGTTTCAACCACACCTCGAGCGGCGACAGCCTCATCTCGCTCCCTCTTGAGATTGACCGCAGAATGCTCGACCTCGCCTAACCTCTTCTGGGTCGATTCTAACTCCTCCCTTAGCTCTGAAAGGAGGTCAAGACATGCATGAAATTTGTCAGTTTTATCTTCTAAGTCTATCTCTAACCACAAGTTTTGATGGACGAGTTTAATACCTTTGCGTCGAACCTCCTCCTTAAAGCGAGAAAGCTTGCGATCGGCCGCTTTGGCCAACTCGGCCATGAAGAGAATGGGATTCCGTTTGAAACGCTCCATATCCGAATCAGTGAGATTCTCTAAATCAAGGGGCGGGGGCGGCCTCCTTAATTGTTTTTTTGGATGAGCCTCGACGACATCTACTGTAACCACATCAACAGATCGTTCCTTGCGTTTTTCCCCATCTCTCTTCCTCCTATCATGGACACTAGGCCCCCCACCTCGACCGGGGGCAATATCAGCCTGAGCAGTCAGCCCCTCCTGTGAAGGAATCAGAGGAGTCGAAAGAGGAGAGGCAGGCTTCCTCCCATTCTTCGACTGCTGGAACAAAGCTCTGAAACCAGCCTGAGACATCTCACCTACAAAAATAGAAGAGAAGAAATGATCAGATATCATAAGCATGAAAACTAACAAAAAGGTCGGCATATGAATGAACAAAAATGAAGAGCGAGCTCAAAGAACTAAGAGCAACCTTGACGCTCCCAATCACCCGACAAGTAAACAGCCCCAAGAATGCCCTTGAACTCATCAAGATTCTTGGCCCGAGCAAGATGTCTACACTCGAATTGCCGATGTGGGAGCCAAAAGGCCATAGTCTTTAAAGCACGAAGACTCTTCTCATCATACTCATCGAGTTCCGTAGTCGTCCGATACGTCATCGGCAAATGGTCATAATGAGAATAGGTCCACCCTATGGGAAACTTCGTGCCGAGCACCTCACCTTCCTCATCTAGTGAAGCAATGAACCTACAAGCCGCATCGTCGACGGGAACAACCCAGACATATGCCTGCCTCCAAGGTTTGGCCGATCCACAATATGGCTTGAAAAGCTTAGGAGCATCCTGCCTCTTCTTGAAGCTAACTTGTTCATGCCGCTTGGGCTCACTACCCATCTCATGGGTCCTGCTCAGCTCAAAAAGTTTGAAGAAAAAACCAATAGAAGGCTCTCGATTCAAAGCGGCCATCAACCCCTCGAAAATCTTTACAAATGCCCACGCGTTGATATGAAGCTGCGAAGGGGCAAGCAACAGATACCGAAGGATCAATCTCTGGAAATAAGTAAAAGGCGGCCTAATCCGAACATCCCTCAGTATGCTGGTGAACATGATAAATTTCAGGGTACGAGGTATAACGGCAGCATGCTCACTTGCCTTAGGACCCTTAACACGCCACTCTTGGCCCCTTCGCCCCACCAACCTAGAAAACCACTCCTCCAGTTCGTCCCCACGCGCGATGGTAGATCGAGTTTTGAGCAACTTAGCAGATACCCAGGAACGATCCGGGTTGATATGACCATTCCAATCAGGTTCCACTCTAGAGGCGACTGCGGTCCCACCCTGCTCAAAGGTGTCATCAGCATCTCCAAAAGAGTAAGACTCTTCCCCTCCTTGGGACGACTCCCCAACCAAAGTGGAAGGTCCCGCAGAAGAGGAAGAACTCCCCGAAGAAGAAGAACTTCCCGAAAAGGAGGAACCCCCCCCCCCCGAAGAAGAGCCGTCAGAAGATGAAGAGCAAGGGGCACTCATAACCACAGTAGCGGATGAGCGAGTGGCACACTCAGCGATACTCCCAGGGGGACCTCCAGGCTGACGTCGAGTCTGCTTAGTACGCGCCAGAACCCCGATCGAAACACCCTGCAAGGAAGGGGCCAGGAAGTCAGGACCACCCTAGATGGTTCGTAGAAGGGGGCGACAAGGTCGACCCCGGGCCTGACACCCCCTCCTCGCTCTAACCAATCAAAAAAAAAACAAAAGACGAGGCTAAGATCAAAAATCAAAGAGCAATGAGCAAGGAATTAGGGAACTTACTTTTCAACAAAAAGAAACACCACACGGGCAGCGGACAGGTACCGGCAGAGACCAAAGACCGCTCCGGGAGTATCACCAAACTAGAACACCAATATGGAAAACAACTCGATAACCAGTCGATCTCAGAAGATAAAACCAATGTTGCAAATCCAAATGAGGAAGAGTGAGCCCTTATATAGAAAATTTAAGGCAAATAAAGTAACAAGGCTTTCCACTTGAAGTATCAATAGCAAACTCGAAGGACGCAATAGATTAAATCGCTCCTATTCAAGGAAAAAGAAAAAACCATGAGCATCACATCAAGCCAATGACCAACAAGGCAAATTGCTAAATAACGGATACCAAGAGCGCTCACCGTGGGAATGGATCAACACCTCCTCAAAGTCCAACCACCTAGTCAAAAAAGATATAGACCTCGACGTGACCTTGAAGACGAAAAACAACAAAATTAATCTAAGTCATTTGCGCCACTCACACCAAAGCATCAATCGAAGTAATAGAAAAAGAAAAGAGGTCGTGGGTCGCCCTGAGCATCAATCGAAGATACCTGGGTCTCGGGCCAACCCAGGCGCCTGGGAAGCGCCTGAGAAACTGGTCGCACAGACCGTGGGTCGTGGGTCATCCGAAGAACTTGGTCGCGCCGCGGAGAAGAAGCGCGCGAGGAGCTGGGTCGCAGGTCGTGGATCGTGGATCGCCCGAAGGACCTGATGCTGCGTCGTGTCGCGCGGAAAAGAAACGCGCGAGGAGCTGGGTCGCAGGTCGTGGATCGTGGATCGCCCGAAGGACCTGATGCTGGGTCGCGTCGCGCGGAGCAGAAACGCGCACGGAGCTGGGTCGCAGATCGCTGATCGTGGCTCACTGGTCGTGTGGTGAGTCAAGTACTGATGGCCTAGGAGCGCTATTCTTTGATCAGCATACAAAGAGAATTGGGAATGGAGTGATGAAATAAAGAAGGCTCAGTAGAAATTATTGAGCACACCCCTCCTTCCTTGTCAAAGACCAAATGTGGATTTGGGCGACAAAAAAAAATTCGTTAAGTTACAACCGGGGGTACAACAACCGATACCTCTCATCAAGCCTGAGTCCGCTCAACAATCGACCTCGGCTTGGGGGGAAACTGTTCTGGAGTGGGCCGAATGCCCAATCCTGCCAAAGAACCCTCCAAAAACATCCCAAGACAGTCCAAGGGCTGGCCAAAAATGGCCCAAGCAGCAAGCAAAAGACTAAATCAGATCTGGACGATCAGGATTAACCTGTGCTGATCCAACGGCTCGCCTAGCACGTTGACTCTATAAATACGGAACTGACCCCAAATGTCAGGTAACTTTTTCACCCTCATTGTTACTCTGCAGAAATTCCACCTCACTGACTTGAGCGTCGGAGTGACATTGCAGGTACACCCTGGTGCTCCGCGGATGACCAATACCTGATTACCCGGAGGACCAGCACTCAACAGATCGACCTTTCACCTTGATCACAGACCCCAGCTTGATCGCAAGGTACGGTTCAGAACTTATGTTCAAGAGTGAGTGTTTGGTCTAACCGTTTAGTATCTAATGGTATACCAATATTTGGATGTATTTCAAATTTTAATTTAACATATGCTAAATTGCCTTCTACTATTCCAAGTATTTTATCTACTTGGTCTGTAATTTTATCATCCTTTAAAATTAATTCCATTGGTGAATTTATTCCTTCTTGAAAATTTTCTTTAATTAGTACTTGTATTGCTCCTATGTGAATATATCCTATTTTATTTCTATGTTCTTCCTTCTTTATATTTCATTTTAACTCCATAAGTTTCTTTTTATTTAATAACTGTATACAAGTATTTCCTTGAGCATCTTCTATATCAGTAGGTGATTCACTAACTAAGTTTCCATAGTATATATTCTCCTTTTGATTAAATCTACTCATGATCCCTCCAATTCTTTCTTTTTTCATATTTGCATCTTTTGTTAAACTTAAATCAAATCCTCTTTTTGTATTTTCTGAAATAAAGTAGGGTCAATAAGTATACTTCCTTCATAATTTCCATCTTCTTCATTAATTTGTAAATGCTCTACATCATACATTTCTTCTTGATCCATTAGTACAATTATTCAATTTATTAAACTATTTCCTTTTATTATAGTAAAGTTGTGAAATAGACAATAAAGATACTTGATAATTATACCTGATAATATATTCTTCTTGAGAACGGCCCACCACGACCTTCGCTTCTTGAATGAAATATTTGATGATGATCAATTAAATAAGTAGCTTTGCGTGAAGTATTTGAAGGGGATTAGATGAATATGTGTATTTGGGTGTGAAATATCTTCATAAACAAGTGGTGTTTGAATGGAATATTTGAAGAAGATAAAGTAAATAAGTGTAGTTAGATACAAAGGAGCCATATAAATAAGTGGAATTTTATTGAAAGATGAAATAAAAGTACATGATTTTTATAAAAACACTCTTGGCTACTAGAGAAAACTAGCCTATGTTTCTACTAGAGAAACACTAAGAGAGAAACTCTCTTTACAACTCTTCTTATTTCTCTCTCTATTCTACATGGCTTTGATGAAGCCTTATTCATAGCCAAGCTTGTACATAGGTTCCTCCGTTAATGCTTCATATGACACCCTTCCCATGACACTTCACATGACACTACAAGTCACCTTGCATGACACTTCATGATACTTTCACCTTCACATGACACATTTACCTTATGCCACCTCTTTTTTACCTTTTTGTCTTCTAGTTCTTCCTTACTTGTCAGTTCATGAGCACTCCATCTATGCATGCAATTCTCAATCTTCCACGATGGGTGCAAAGTGTTCAGCTTCTTTTTCATTATTTGAATATTTTTCTTGCACACATCTCTCACATGCATGATTAAGGCTTTGCTTAATACTCTTACATAACTGTTGAAGGACAGCTGGACTATACTTCCTCGTTGGCGTGTCGAATGCGTAGAAAGGGAGTTCAAAACTTGCTACTAGACTTAAATCTCTTTCTTTTGCTAGCTTCCCATTAGTCTTGTTTATAATCAAAATATTTGGGTTTTTATATAGTGCCTTGATGCATGAGTTTTTTCCGATCCCTTGACATTGGGAAAAAATGCTTGTTAACTGATTTGATATAGTCATAGGTAATTTTTTTTGACTATATATTTCTCCATTAGGCTCATCCCTTAATGGAAATTTGTTATTGCTTACTCCAATTAGGACATAGTGCATCGCTTGCTGAACTCAGGATAAGCTGAATAGAACTTCAGATAGATTGTTCTTTCTTTTGCAATGTTTCTTTGAAAATTTTGGACTGCATCTCTGAAACCATGTGGGAATAATCTAATTTCTTCAAGATTATTGCTTAAATAAAGACACTCGATAAGACCAAATTGGTACATATTAAATGTCAGTATTTGGGGAGCGCCTGGAGTGATTACTACTTTGAGGCCAAATAATTTCCTGTCGACTAAATAAAAACAGTTAATATTTTCTTTGTCAGTCCAATTTGTGAGTCTTCCAAAATATTCATTGAATTTTTCTTTAGAAAATTGGACTTTTTGTTGGACTATCTTCTTTAATTTTTGCTGATGTGGCTTTTTTTCAGCTGCAAGATTCTTTATAAAACCTTCATTTGAAATATAGGTCAGTAGTCCAAGAAATCTATGTAACTCCTTTTTATCCTTTAATTTGGTTGGAAAATTCTGTAATTTTTCTAAAACATGCTTTTGCATTATTATTTTTCATTTTTCAATTTCTAGTCCTAAATAATTAATTTTATTTTGAGCCAAAACAACTTTTTTCTTGCTTAAAACTACTCCATGTTCAAGACATTTATCTAGTACTAATTTAACTTTATTAAAATGGTCTTCTAAATCCTTATTAGTGAAAACTAATATATCATCAATATAAATAAGACAAAAATCTTTAAATTCTTTTAATATTGAATCCATTCTTCGCTAGAAAATTCCTAGAGACTGTTTCATCCCCGTTGGGAGAACATTCCATTCATATTGACCTTGGGGGCAACTAAATGTTGTTAGTGCCTTAGATTCTCCTGTTAATCTAATTTGATAAAATCCTGATTAACAATCAAATATACTAAACCAATTCATATTTCTAACTCTTTCAATAATTAAATATTTTCTTGGAAGTGATCTGTGAAAAAATCTACAGTTAATATTATATGTAAATACATATCCAATCATAATTTTTGTGCCAACCGTCTCACCCTTCGAGGTGCCTTCAACGAGGGGATTAGTCACTGCGTTCAGCGGTTGATGCCCTGTTCTCAACAAAAATATCCAATCATAAATGTATTATAATATTAATATTAATTAATATTAATCATTGCTTTTTTTTCACTGATCTCTAATTGAAAGCCCATCAAACTCCAAAGCGAAATACACTTCTTTTTTTTATCAAAAAGCGCAAAAAAGTCAGATCCATCTTTCTTTCATTTTGATAATTAAAAAAAATCCATCTTATGCAATGCATTTTAATGTTACATAATTGTCCAAGTGAACAGATCAGACATAAACTAGCTGAATAAACCTGCTCAAATCAGTAGTAGTTGATGACAGTGTTACTGCAACCAATTCATTGACCCCAAAGTTGTTTCAAAACTGCACAAGACTGAGCTATATACACTATTTACAAATTTCCATGACAAAGAATTAACGCAATTATTATATACATAAAGTCATATGCATTAACCGCAAAAGTCCCTCTACAAAGCCATGGTAGGTATATATCTATATACAATATACAATATGGCATCTGTCAAAGGTTGTCTGGTCCACATTAATAGGAAGTCAACATTCAAGTCAGCAACATACTACTTCACCAATTCCAAAAGTTGTTATTTATTTCGACGGCGAGTATGAGCCTCCTCCGGAGGGGACTCAGACAAAGATGTTTTACGAAGCTGCAAGTTGCGAATATACTGTACAATTCGCTTCCGATCATTGGCAAGAAGTGAAAATGGAGGGTTCAATGAAATGTTCTCTGCTTCTCCAACAATAAATGAAAGTAGAAGCATTGCTTTTGAGTAAGATGCAGTAGCCTTGTCTCTGTTATTCATATACTCATCTACCTACAAATTGGAAGAGATTTTTTTCAGCAAATACAAATTAATTTATAATAATGACAAGTGAACACTGTTGGTCTACTACTTACAGCACCATTTGTCCCAATTAAGAGTGCTTGTTGGAATATAATATCCATTGCATCTGGCATTTCAGCTGCTCCTGCTATGTAATTTTAGAGTTAGACTTCATCGTTAAGATGATATTAAAAGATTGAGTTCGGAGAAAAAAAGAAATCATATACCATCCATGTTTTGAACATGACATGATAGTTTCTCAGCACGGTCGACTGCGACAATAAACCCATGTTTGGCCCACAAGGAGACAGAAGGAGGAACACTAAAATTTACTTTCTGTTCAATAGTAAGCGATGATGATTCAGTAACGGGGTCTAGCGAAGTGCTACAAATGTCTAGAGCTTTCTTCCATATAGCCAAAAGTACCAATTCAATGGCAAGTGACTCTAGATACTGTCCTGTATCATACTGCCAGAAATAACAATAAGAATTAACCAAGGAAACATGAAAGACGTGCGCGAAGAGAGAAACATTTATTGATGCAAGTTCAAACTAAACCTTTTCTTGTGAAAGTTCTTCAAGGACATGCACGTATTGATGTAACAACTCTAATCTGTTTGAAGTATGCAGTGAGGAAATTCCCTGCTCTTTGCTTAAGGTAGCGAATTTAGGGGATGCCGCTAACGCCTCAAGCTCATTTCTTTTAAATTTGTCTATCGCGTCAGTGGAGGATGAAGACAACAAATCCTTTGTTTGCTTTGCAACTTTAGTCTCCAGGTCAGTCCTCTTTAAAGAACTGATAGAAATCTTGTTTGAGGGATTATCTTGCACTTGCACAGATGCCTCAAAGTATTCAGAGAAATCCTCCAACGATGCAAAACGAGAATTGACGAGGACATAATCTTTCTCAATAGACTCCATTAAATGGCAAACTGATTAGAGAAACAAAGATTAGAATTTGGAACGGAAAATGACAAGTGGAAAACAATGGAAAATGAGTACAGAATATTTAAAGTATCGAACCTTGAGGTTGGTCCGACAAATGAGTACTAGTATCAACAGACTTTCCCAGCTTATCACTTGCAGTAGTTGGAATTGACCCTTTAACACTCTCAGAGGTGGAGCCAATATTCACGATGGACCTATAAGTTATGAATTATAAGAGATTAATAAAAGTAGCTACGACACGAAAAGAAAATGTTTTACACAGATACAACGGTTTTTGAAAGGATAAAAAACTTCAAAGAAAATTATGACCTGGATTCCTGTAAGAATTTATGATTGAAGAATTCCTTGAATGTTAATCTTTCATCTGCAAATTAAAGTCCAACTTTACAGAAGTTCTCTACCTGAGCTCTAACTGTCATTTAAAACATATGTATAATAATATTTCAACCACAGACCCATCACCTTTACATATTCACAAAGCATTCAAGCAGAATATACAATTTCCAATGTCACAACAAACAGTTGCAATAAATACCTGGATTTCGACGTAAAAGGCTTCTGCAAAGATCCATGCAATCAAAATGTAGCTCATTCAAAATCTCTGGTGGAAAGTATAGCTCAGTACATGCCAAAATATTTTGAAAAAGCTGCAAAAGAAAAATAATGTTGAGGGAATAGAACAATATTTACAATAACATGACTATTTACCAAAAGATAAAACATAACTATTGTTTAAAAAAAGGATTGAATTAGTATACACCAACAGTGTACAAATATTTTACAACATCAGCCAATCAGAAATCAACACATCAAAGAAATATTTGACTTTTATATCATTTATCTTGAAAGTCACACCTACCATGAATTCTTACTGATTCTCAGTGTAAAAAAAAATTACACTATCAATGCATACCAATTAAAAACACTTGAAATAATGGATAGAAGAAAACAAATATCAATGTTTAGCCTCTTCACAACCTGCAGTTGGCTGTTTCCATCAAATGGCGGCCTCCCAACAACGAGCTGATACAATATTGCCCCAACACTCCATAAATCAGCCTGCATTCATAAAATTACCTTAATTATTGTACAAAAAGAAAGAGGAACAACAAATATCAGTAATAACAATTTGATCTCAGTTTTATCTTTTGTCACCTTGGCATCATACTTCTGACTTTGAATTATCTCTGGAGCCATATAATAAGGCGAACCGCACAGTGTATCTGCCAACTGCTGGGGTGTGAGAGACCTAGTACAACAATACATTAGGAAACTGCCAAATGCAAGAAAAACAAAAACTGTTGTCTTTTCTTATATCTCATTGCTATTTCAATTGCATTGGCGATAAATTTTAGTAGACATGATAAAACCATCCTACCTTGCAAAACCAAAATCCCCTATTTTCATAATTGGTGTAGCTGAAGTAGTCGTCAACAGCAAGTTCTGGGAGTTTGGAAACAAATAAATAAATTCAGGACATGAACAAATCAATATATGTGCAAGAATTGCTCCAACGCTTATGAGTGTTCATAAGGGAGTTGATTATATCAAATATCACAATACAATAAAGTATATGCTCATTTCAACAATTCTAAACCAAGTGTAAATCCACAATTTCCAAAGGTTATCTGCTTTAATAAACGTTGCATAACAATTTATTCTTTCAGTACACCCAGTACCTCAGAAATTTACAAGCAACTGCTACCACTGCCACCTCCAAAAAAATGAAATTTAACATAAGTACAAATTAGTCCTTCTTGTGTTTACTCTTTGCAGTAGCCCTGTTTATATCTGCAGGTCATTTAGCCAAATGTACTTTGTGCTATATGATAGAACCCATAATTTCAAGATAAGAAACAGAATGTTTATTCAATGAAAATGATGAGCTTAAGAGCTCTACAATGGTGAATACAAGAAAACAACCCAGAGTCCAAGACTCCTAGCCAGAGCACTAGGCTCCTAACTCAGAGAAAGTATTCTCCTAACAATTTCTAATCAATAACAGAACAAATTTTCTACTCTACTGAAGCCCCTTATATACAGTGGGGATATTGTCATATCATCTCACTAATTATTATTTAGCACAACATTGGATTAAGGCCCAATTCTAGTGTTCTACTTCTATCACTATAGGTATATTAAGTTATAATAGAATGGTAAATTAGGTAAAATTAGTAACTTACACATTTGCTCTACCTGGTGCGCAAAGCTTATAGAACAACCCAATCATCGAAAACGACAATCAATTAAGATACACCAAACAAAATATAAGAGCAAGTCCTGAGAGAAGTTTATAATTTTACAAGCTACACTCACATACCTGTGGTTTTAAATCTCTGTGTATGAGATTATTTTCTTGAAGCACCTGCAACCCAGCAGCTACAAGAACACTCAATTAAAACATGATAGAAAATTATACATTATCTACCCATTAGCACAAGCAATGCAAAGTAAGAGAACACGGCGAAATAGAATATCAAGTTTGATAGCACAGAACTGCCTAACCATTCACAAAATGCAAATAAATTACAAAATTTTAACTCGAAAAAATAAGCTAATTGGAAAACCGAAAGCATCTTTCTTTCATTCACTACTACAGAAAGAAAAGAAACATCTACTCCTGAAAATGATGTGTTATTGTAAAATCAGATTTAGATAAATCCTAATACCTAGCAAATAGCAATATTAGACTATCAATATCAAATAATTATAAATTATAGTAAATAATTATGAAATTAGACTACATATATGGTATAGAAAGCCAGTAATTAGTCAAATTAGCCTCTGAAAGACAAAAAGCTAGCAATATCAGAAGCACCAATGTGGTAACTTTTATATCTCTCACAAACTAACAACATGAAAAACACAAAGGACAAAAATTTGGGGGTGTATAAGTAATGATCAAGTGTTACTAATACTCACCCAATTGCCTCATGAAATGGCGAGCAATTGGTTCAGAAACTCTTCCATGGCGATGTATATAAGCAGCAAGGTCCCCTCCACCACAATACTCCAAAACAAGGTAAATCCTATCATTGGTCTTAAAACACAACAAACAAAAAAACATTACACACAAATCTTAAACAAAACAAAACAAAACAAACTAGCAACAACATTAGTTACCAACAATTATTCATAATCATTCATACCTCGATTGCTTCGAAGAGTCGAATGATGTTGGGGTGATCAATAGTACTAAGAATAGAAACCTCTTTGATTAAATTATCTCTAACTTTGGGGCTCAACTGTGTTTTATCAATTTCCTTAACCGCAACCTCCAAACCTGAGTGTCGATGACGTGAACGCCTTACAACTGCAAATGAACCCGACCCGATTCGAGGACCCAATATGTAATCCCCGACTAATCGGGTCATCATGGGTCCTCCAAAATCCATAACTGCAATTACAGAGCCATGGATTTTGTTATAACGATGATGGGGTTGAAGGAATAGTTGAAAAGATTGAAACTTTGTATTGTTTTTGTGGAGAAATGACGCTGAGTTGAGTTGGGTAGTGAGTGGAAACTTACGAGCATCAACTTTCCACGTTATCTCTCTCTCTTTCTTTTTTTTTTTAAAGTTTTTGCTGTTATTGATATTTTTTTTTCTTTTGATTTGATTTTTTGATTCTATTCGTGTTTGTTTGGCGCTATACAGATTTTTATTGCAGGTTTTTGTATGAGACAAACGACACTACAAACTACCATCATTCTAAAAAAAACAGAAATTTTGACCCCTAAATGGGTTTACACGTTTTTTGTTTGTTTGTGAAGAATGGGTTTACTATACGATTTAGTTATTGCTTAGCATTTCAAAGACTTTATTAATGGCTTGTTCGAGTTTATAATTACTCCCCAAGTCTTATTTATGAGCAAAAAGTGAATATTTTATGTTCATTGAATAACTGATGTATGTGGTCTATAATATATACTAGATACATTAGTTATTCAATGAATCTAGAAAATGTATGTTTTGCTTATAAATGAGACCGGAGAGAGTATGTGACGCAAAATTTGAGTTTAGTTATTGCTTAAGGACCCAAGGGCGTGGTTGAGCGGTTGGGTCCATCTTCCGTTAACCAAGTGTCGAGGGTTCGATCATCGCCTCGGGTATGGAGCAGCTTTAAATCCTTGGGCCAGTTGTCTCACCATTCGAGGTGCCTCTAGTCCAGCGGGGGGATTAGTCACTGCGTTAGGCGGTTGATACCCTGGTCTAGACCAAAAAAAAAAGTTATTGCTTAGGGAGAGTCATGTCATCACAAATCTAAGGTAATAGTCTAGCCGCAAAAGAGGCAGAGGAAAGCTCAAATCTAAACTTTAGGTTCCGCGTGGCTGATATGGAATAGTCGCAGTGGGGGTCTTGAAACCCAAAGTTGGGAGTTGGTTGTGTTGACAAGCAGGAGGGAGAAAAGCGACGCAGGATCATAGGGAACCCACATGGAGGGTGAGAAGATGAGTTACACGAGGTAAGAAGGAAGGGGGTTGGCCATCAGCCATCAAGTTCCAAAAGAGGGGTAACAACCTCCAAAAGGAGGAAACAAGAGGAGCCTTCAGGGGGATGAAGGGGTGTTGGCAACGCTCGAGTTTGAATCTCAAACACTGGTTGTTAGTGAGTGACGTAAGTGGCTAGGCCAGTTTGAACCATCATCTCTTCTCCAACTACTTCAAATGTTGCAACTTACACTCCAACAAATATTGAAAAAAAAGGCGCTAAAATAGGCAGCGTTTATGCTAGAAGCGCTGCTTTTGGCTGAAACACGGAGCAATGGGCAGCGCGTATGAAGCAAGCGCTGCTTTTGGGTAGGACACATTGCGCAATAAGCAGCGCCTATGGAGCAAGCGCTACCTTTTGGGTTAGACGCGCTGCGCAATAGGCAGCGCCTATGCAACAAGCGCTACCTTTTGTCATGACCGGTTCTCAATGGCCAGCGCTTATTAGTGAAGCGCTGCCTATTGGTGTGTTTTTTATTTTTTCATTTTTTTCCCTCTCAGCAACACATACATTTTCGTGATCTAGTCCTCTCCTCAACACACTAACACTCTCTCAAGCTCTCTTCCTCCTCCTCCTCCATTGGCCTCAAATGGACACACACTCCTCTCAAGCTCTCATCTTTGTCCTCTCAAGCTCTCATTTTCGTTCTCTCAAGCTCTCATTTTCGTGGCTCTCTCCCATTTTCGTTTTCCCAAAGGACATCTCTTCCACACTTCTCCATTTCTTCTCCATTTTTGTGTAAGGTGATTTCTTCCTCATTTTCGTTTCTCTTTCACAAAGTTTAGTATTACTACATGTTGCTCTAGTTATTTTAATGGCATTGGAACATTAGGTTAGATGATTTAAAGGTTATGGTTGATGATTGGTTCTTTAAAATGGTGTTTCTAAACTTTGGGGGAAATGTAGTTGTAGTGTTTGTTGAAATGTCCAAATGAAATGCTTGTTAATTTAATTTGATGTAGGCTTAGTGTTTGTTGAGATGTCCAATGCTTGTTAATTTAATGTTGCTTTCGGTTAAGGGATTTTATAAACTTGAATATTTAGGATTGCATGTCGTTTTATTAATTTTAATGGCATTGGAACTTTATGTTAGATGATCAAAGTTGATGGTTATTGATTGGTTTATTGAAAGGGCGAAGTGTTTGTCTTATTTTGTTAATGTCACAAAAATTGATTGTATTTTTGTCTTCCATATTTGTATGATGGTTCTTTAATTAGTAATTTAATTAATGAATTGTTTATAGGAATTGAAAATACTTCCTTCGAGTTCGTGTTGGATCGTGAGTTCGAGCTCGAGTTCGTGTTTGTTCGCTTCATTTGCTAGTGCGTGGTTCGCATTCGTTGGAGTTCATCGTTGCTTCCACTTGTTCAGATACTTTTGTTGTTTTCTTGTATTTATTATATGAAGAATGACAATATGGAAGACATCAAAGTCTTTGATTTCTTTAGTTTAAAATAGTTGAATGTATTAGCTTCAAAAAAATTATTCGTTTTGTGTGTTTGTTACCTATAATAGGTTTTTAAGTTCTCTTATCAGGATTTTATTTTAAATAAATACTGGGAAATTATGAATAGAGAGTGGATGTCTGCCAATCGTCTGTCCAAGGAATATGTTGCTAGAGTGGATTATTTTGTGAAGTGTACTGTTGAACGTTTAGGGACTTCTAGTAACATGAAGTGTCCTTGTTTGAGTTGTTGTTATGTAAAATCAGTTAATGCAGAGGAGTTGGCAGGACATTTAATGGGTTACGGAATAGATCAAAGTTACACTTGTTGGACAATGCATGGTGAGGAAAGAGGTGAATCTTCAAATATGGGTAATAGTACTGAGAGATGTGCACCGGTTGACACTGAAAGACCTACATTTGAAGGGGGAGAATTTGAAGCGATGGCAAAGGCTGTTGAAGACGATCTTAATGACTGTCCTCAAATGTTTGAGAAATTGATAACGGATGCGGAGACACCGTTGTATTCAGGTTGTACTGAATTCACAAAACTATTGGCTGTGATAAAGTTGTATAACTTGAAAACTTGCCACGGATGGACGGATAAGAGCTTTACGGAATTACTCGCACTGTTGAAAGAAATGTTGCCGAAGGATAATGTGCTCCCTTCTCGGACGTATGATGCAAAACAAATGTTAGGGTCCATTGGGTTGAACTATGAGAAGATACATGCTTGTCCCAATGATTGCATTTTATTTCGGAATGAACATGCATCGTTAAAGTCGTGTCCTAAATGTAATGCATCGCGATATAAAAAGAAAGAATCTGCTCCAGAAAAGGTGTTGTGGTATTTTCCCATAATTCCTCGATTTAGGCGCATATACCATAGTTCAGAAGATGCAAAACACTTGACATGGGTGCCAATAGTGGTAAGTTTGTAATCAATCTTCTCATATATTTATTTACATTATTGTTGTCAAAAAAATGTATTAAATTAAATTTAACAATTAACTAATATTTTGTTTTGTAGTGTCCGAAACAACCAAATAACAATGATTGTGGGTATTACGTAATGAGATTTATGAAGGAAATTATTACCCACAATCAAATGGTTATCCCCAGATAGGTATTTTTACAGAACTCTTTTTTATTTTGATTTAACCATATATTTCAATTCTAATTTTATTTAATTATATAATTTCAGTATTTTCCCGATTGTCGGTGGAAGACATACTCTACTGCACAACTTGATGAGCTTAGAGGAGAGTGGTGCCATTATGTCTCGCAATTCTTTTGATTTTAGATAGATTGTAATGTTGTAAATTGTTAGAGTTTTATTGATTGGATACATGCATATGAATTGGTTCATGCATATGTAAGTTGCTAACTTGTTTTAATTTAGATACATATTGTAAGTAGCTTGCTAATTTTGGATACATGCATATGAATTGGTTCATGCATATGTAAGTTGCTAACTTGTTTTAATTTAGATACATATTGTAAGTATCTTGCTAGTTTTGGATACATATTGTTAGAGAGTTTGATTTGGATACATATTAATTTGTTAATATTGTAAGTTGCTAAGTTTTGGATACATATATATAATAACTTGTTAGCTAGTTTGTTTTGGTTTGTGATCATATTGGTGCATTGGGATATATAACTAGTTATATATATATATATATATATATATA
Organism: Astragalus glycyphyllos; assembly: GCA_963573325.1. Lineage (NCBI taxonomy): Eukaryota > Viridiplantae > Streptophyta > Magnoliopsida > Fabales > Fabaceae > Astragalus > Astragalus glycyphyllos. Next base: position 114,830,379 of record OY754307.1, read on the forward strand.
TATATATATATATATGTTGTTAGTATATAATGGATTGGATTGGTATTAATTGGCTGTATATGACTAGGAAATTATCAAATGTAAAAAGGAAAATACAAAAAAACAAGAAAAAAAGGAAAAAAAATTAAACAATGGGCAGCGCTTGGTGTGAGAAGCGCTGCCCATTCACCTAGTGCGTATAGCAATGGGCAGCGCTTGGTAAAGGGAAGCGCTGCCCATTGCTAAACGTGCTAGGTGAATGAGCAGCGCTTGGTGGGAGAAGCGCTGCTCATTCACCAGCAATGGGCAGCGCTTTCCTTTACCAAGCGCTGCCCATTGCTATACGCGCTAGGTGAATGGGCAGCGCTTCTCCCACCAAGCGCTGCTCATTCACCTTGCGCGTTTAGAAATGGACAGCGCTTCCCCTTACCAAACGCTGCCCATTGCTAAACGCCCTAGGTGAATGAGCAGCGCTTCTCCCTTCAAACGCTGCCTATGGCTATTAATGAGCAGCGCTTCTCAAACGCTGCCCATTTTTGGGGAGGAATCACCAGCGCCATATTTAGTAGCGCCCAGAAACGCTGCCCATGGCTAAAAAAAAACGCTGCCCATCCCCAAATCTGTTGTAGTGTTAACCACTCTTTTGTATATTTTATTGTATATTTGTACAAGACTGTGGTGCTCTTAAGGTGGATGCTTGCGGAAAGGTGATGGAATGGCTTAAGACCCGAATTCCGCTACCTCCTAAAGTAGAGGAATCAGTAAAGAAATTCGGACTACGTACCCCCCTTTGATGTACTACAACTTCAAATACGTAGACATGATATTGTTGGTTGCCTAAAAACTGTTTCTAGGTCATTGACTAAAAACTGTGAAAAAACAGGTTGGTTAATGGTGTATAAAACTTGATTAATTGATATTGTAACTTGATTTTTGGCTATTTTTGGCTGGAACCTTTTGACTAAATAACATTACACTAGCAACGTACAACGAAGGGTTTATGATGCAACTCTCCTTTTGTACCCTCATAGCAGATAAGATTCGGGTATACATCGATTGTAAATACCTGAACTTGATTTTTGACGTAGAGCACTGTGGATTCGCAAACCATAATTTTCTAGTTCAACATCTTCTTGAATTCGCAAACCATAATTTTCTAGTTCATTTTCTAGTTCCTAACCATTATGCAAAGCCACGTGAAACCTGAATCAACCATCCTTAAGATATCTAAATGATCTACCACAATTTTCTAGTTCATTTTCTACTTTCACCATAGCAATAAAAGTCACCAACTTGGCCCTCGAAAAAGACGTCAAGTAAACTGTGTTGATCTTCATTATAAAAACCCTAGAAATTGTAATATAAATACAGAAGTAAAAATAGTTAGGTGTGAATAGCAGAAACAAACTCTCTAATATCAACATTGTGCTGTTAAACAAATATTTAAAAAAATGTTTTTTTAATTTATTTTTTTCCGATAACCATATATTTTAAAAAAATGTATTCCAAAAATATCTTAAATATCGTAAGAAGCTATTTACATTATACAATTTTAAAAATTGTATACCGTCAATAAGCTTTCTGCAGAAGAAAGGAAAAATCACACAAAATATTTTGTTTCTGAATGATGTAGAGAATTTCTAAAAAATGCAAAATATTTTTGGTTTTCTCTTATCGCGGGAGACGTTTTCTAATAAATGTGTGGGCGGCTTTAATATAAGCCCATAAATATACAGGCGCCCAAAGTACCTCACATTTTCATCTTGTTTTGGGTAGCCATTTTCATCTGATGCAAGTGCAAATTAGTGGTTTAGATAATAGCCTAAAATTAGTTATTTATTAAATTAATAATCACCACTATTTTTAAGATCAAAATTACTTATATGTTTTTCCTAACTAAAATATAAAATATAACATTTCATGACATACGACTCTACAATAGGTTACGTCACTGATGTTGAAATACGACTCTACAATAGGTTTCTTGAAATAGGAAAAATTATTCATGAGATTCTTTAACTTAATTTAATTTTTCGATTTAGTTACTTAAGTTTTTTTCTTTTTAACTAGGTCATTTAAGTCTCAAAACGCGTACGATGTTGTCCTCTTTTTGAGAGTCTGTTAAACTCCGTTAAAAAAAAATTCATGTGCCAGTTGCAACTTGGATCTCCACCATTAGGATCTTCATTTGCATCATTTGTAGGTGCTTCTCTGGTTTTTCTCTTTTTTGAGGATTGGAACCTTCCACAGTTCGCAAATTAGTAGTTTGCGGTTCCGTTGTTGGCATGATTGAAGGGCTATTTTCAGCCTACAAATGACATAAAATAGAACATTAGATGAAGTAAGAATGACAATACATTCTAAATTACTATTCAGATTCATTAAATTGTGATATGGGAGCAATTACCTGATTTTCGATCACGGAAACATCAGGGGCAGCAACAGCGGCAGCAACAGAGTTCACTTCGGTATCAACGGTCTTGTCTAAAATTTAAAATAAAAGATAGACTCATCTCAGATAAAGCATACAGAAATGAAACAAGATTTTATATGTGCAGAAAACAACATTGTATATATGTGCAGTAATTAATACGAAATCAGTATCATACGCACACAAAATAAACGAAATCACGCGGAATCAGTAGCATAAGCACACGAAATCAGTAGCATAAGCACACAAAATTACACAAAATCACACGATTTTACATGATTTCACGGTAATATAAACGAAATCACACGAAATCAGTAGCTACGAAATCAGTATCATGAAGCATAAAATGAAGAATAAAATCACAGTATAAAGAAGTCACACGAAGTCACAGTAAAATCACAGTATAAATGAAGAATAAAATCACAGTATAAAGAAGTCACACGAAATCACAGTAAAATCACAGTATAAATGAAGAATAAAATCACACGAAATCAGTAGCTACGAAATCAGTAAAACGCAGTAACAATGAAGAATAAAATGAAGCAAAACGCAGTATAAAGAAGCAAAACGAAATCAGTAAAACACAGTAAAAAGAAGAAACCTGTGCGTTTCATGGTGAGAGCGTGAGATGAGTGAGAGGTGAGCAGTCACGGAACGGTGATGAGTGATGAGAAAGAGGCGAGAGATGAGTGAGAGGCGAGATGGTGAGTGCGCTGGCCGCTGTGAGAGTCTGAGAGATGAGAAGTTGAGAACGTGAGTCGTGAGAAGTGAGAATTGAGAGATGAGGCGTGTTGTGACTTGTGAGGGATTGAGGCGTGAAACTGAAATGAGTGAGATTAGGGTTGCTATTTTTGGATTGGGCTTTTTTTGTTGGGTTGGGCTGTGTTTTGGGTATATAATTTTTTTTAAAAAAAAACAGCATATAATGTTAGCGGTTTGGTTTGGTTTGGTTCGGTTCCTGGGATGAGAACCGAGAACCGAACCGAACCGCTCGGTTCAGCAGAAAAAAAAACCGAACTAAACCAATTAAATGCGGTTTTTTGCGGTTTTCGGTTTGGTTTGGTTCGGTTTGCGGTGTGTCCATCGGTTTGGTTCGGTTTTGAACACCCCTAGTTGCAAGATTGACATGACTATTACAGTGCAGATGTGATAAATCCAAGTAATCTTTTATTAAAAAAAATTAAATATTTTTTTAATGAATATAAAAAGCCCTCTTCTTCATTTTCGCTAGAACATTTTAGATCCTTCATGAAAACCCCTTCCCTTCTCCGAGTTCTCAAACAACTCCATATCATTGCTCAATGGGTAAGAGTTGGAAACTCAAATGCCAAACCTCGTACAAAATTAAATCTCATACTCCATTTTCAATTTGTTTTCACGTTTTCATCTAAATCACGTCCCGTATATCAAGCAACAAAGCAACATTTTTTTTCATCAAATATAAGGAAGAAAATCTCGTTAAAACCTTCTGATGTAAAAAAATCAAGAAGGAAAAATAGTGCTTCCCCCTAATTTTATTAAGAAAAGATAAAAAAGAAATAGGACAAAACAGAGGTTATGGGTCTAGACCAATACCCATGGCAATGAAATGAAAATAAACACAAAGCAATAATAGGGAACCCCTAACTTGTTACGTCAAAAGACCCCCCTAAAACAATCCATCGTAGAGACAATTTAAAGGACTGCATTACAAAAATCAGATCAAAAAGAGAGAGAGACAAAATTTGTTTTTGAACGACTACTATAGCCAACGCGCGACCAATTTCTTCTTTTGGGTCTTGGACACAACCAGGTCGAAATTATCATGTTGCCCAACTATTCCTAGAGTATCAATAGTCATAGGATCACCAACATCATCTAACACATCACCCCAAAGCTTTCTTAATATTCTCATATCAGATGCTACTGGATTAGAAGTAGCAGCAAGCTCTGAGGCATTTAGCGAACCTAGGCTGGTGGTGGAAGGTTGAGTGGAGAATGAGTCAACAACATTTGACGCATCACTTCAAACCTTTCCTAATATTCTCATGCCAGATGCTACTACTGGATAAGAAGAAGTTGCAGCGGACTCTGAGGCATTTAGGAAATCTAGTCTAGTGGTCGGAGGTAGAGTGCAGGATGAATCAACTTCTTGCAAACAGTGGTTCAATGAGTTATTTGTTGAAGAGGGTATCACCAAATCACCTAATTTACAAGTATCCACAGTGGCGTGTCTAACATAGGAAGATTTTTCGAGCAGGGGGGACAAATCTTTTTGCGTAGCTTGACCTGGAATAACAATATTTTTTGCCACACAAATCAAATGATTTGAGTTTTCCTCCACCTCTTCTGAGGATAAAACAATGATGTTCACACCCTTAAAATGATTGGGATCATTATCTTCTTCCACTGAAACAGTCAAATTAGTACTATCATGTGAAGCCTTGAGTGGACGCGCTTTGGACGGGCCAACATCAACTACATTATTATGCTCAATTTGTTGCTCCACATCAATAGATTTCCCTTTATCCTTCTTAGGAATGTACTGGGCGACAGGCTGAGAAGGGACAAAGTTCGCCTTTCGTGGCAACTCATTCTTTCCTTTGGTCCTTTCCTTACACACATTAGCCTTGTTGGCAAAATGATCAGACCCATTGCTATGTTTACAATTCTAAAGTGAATGGCCAAGACATTGACAAGATTTTCAAAACAGAGGCACGCGTTCATATTCCACACCGATAAAAAAAAAGTATATCCCTCTTTTTCCACTAATAATTGATCTTGAAGTTGCACGGTTAAATTAATATCTATCAATACCCTAGCAAACCAAAGGTTCTTTTTGAAGTAGCTTCATCCAAAGCAAGAGGGACACTTAAACTACCACTAATCTCAAATAAAATTTTAAGTCTGCAATATTCTCGGGAAAGACCGTGAAGTCGGACCCAACATTGAGCAGTAGTTTGTTTAGTAGAAAAAGATCAAAATCAGGTGACCAAGCCGAAAGTCGTAACACACCGGGATTCAAGTTACAAGATCCTTGAGACCATACACGTCTAAGATCTACATCGGATGAAAAGTAAAACTCAAAGCAACAAAGCAACATATGGATTTGAAGAAGACGGAAGAATAAATAATATGAATTTGATTTTTTTATTTTAATAAATTTTTTATTACATTTTTTATTGGGATTTTTTCACATTAGCATCGATATAACCACGCCGGCCTTGTAACAGTCACATGGATTTTTTAACAGAATTAAACGAAAACTCAAAAAAAGGATAATGTTGTGCAGATTTTGCCTTGTTTGGATCGGCGTATTTGAACTTACCTAGTTGCACAAACACTTGGAAGAGCTGGAAACAACTTATGACATGTTCATAAGTTGTTTTTAGCAAATCTCCATAAGCTCCCTAGGATAGCGTATGGAAACAGTTTATAGCATATAGTAAAATAGTTTAACAACATTTTATCTTTAATTATATAAATAGCTTATGCATAAGCTCTTATATGATACGTGTTTATGTCGGAATCGCTTAATTAAGTTGTTTATCCAAACGGGAGGACCTAGTTGGGTAAAATAAGACTTAAAGAAGTAAACCAAAAAATAAAATTATGTTAGAGGACATCAGGAGCAATTTTACCAAAAAAATTATATATCCTTTTTGCATTAATTACAGTTACAACCTTTGCAAAAACATATTTACATCGGATCATTATATGGATGTAAGAAATTCCTCTTTTAAATATCGTCGAAGTGTATGTTTAGTTGAGATTTTTTCAACTGGAAAAATTCTTTTTGTTAGCAAAAGAATGAGATATGTAGTCTCGTTAAAACCTTCTGATGCAAAACCTTTCTTAGAAAAAAAATGGAGGGACTAGACTAATACCCATCAACCAGAACGTTTCAAAATCCCACTCCAAAACATAAAAGTTGTAGAGAGGAGAAGCTTCTATTCTATGTGTTAACTTCACTCAACTCATAAGAGAGAAACAAAATTTTCAGAAGTTGTTGTCAAATTTTCGTTTAGCCGAGGATCGGCTAAGAGCTTGAACTCTTGATTCGATCATTTTCTTCAAACGACTACACTGAGGAAAGAACTATGTTCTTCACTTACAGATTCCTTAACTACTCCAAAGAGTGTTAGGCTAGATGTGATGGACGTGTAAGATTATCTAAAAGCTAAACATAAAAGGCTTGAAAAAATTGTAGTTTGATTGATTGGTCATGTTTTACACACTCACACACTCACACACAATCTGTATTGGTCACTAACGATAACCTACAACTAACGACCGTTGGATCAGCTAAGATCAACAAAATATTAACGCTTACGCACCTTAAAAGCTAGGAGCAGCGCTCCACGACGTCCACTAGCTAGCACAGAAAGTTGGGTTAAAATATTAATATTTGCTTCAATTACTTGCTCCCAAAGCAAGCTCATTTTCCTCGGCCAAGACATACTCAGCTGCAAGATACGCTGTGCCCTCAGTTATTAACTCCTCAGCTGAGTTACTCTTTAGCCGAGCTACCTACCTATTCTCAACAAGCAACATTAATCTCTTGGCATTTTAGCCTATGAATTGATCTTAAGCACATTATTTTTCTACCAAGTCTCCTTGAGAATAGCTAATTTCTGCCTTCCTCAGCAAACATTTCTTCCTTGAAGTTCTTAGCTAACTCTTTCATGGATTGAACCTCCTCAAAATTGATGATCTTCTTCAGAGGAGAGCTCATTGCTTTAGTTTTGGATGGTGCATACCTCTTCCCTCTTGACTATACTTAGCTGAGGCTACCATCCTTTCTCACGGGGTTGCTCTTCTTAGAAATAGTAGGAAAAAAGTAGAGGGGATGGGATATGTATAGGTTATTATGTGGCCTAACCTATTCCCCTTTTTGCTCCAAACTTGAGCAAATCAGCTGATATGAACTCGGTTGCCTCGGCTAGGTTCTCCCTCAATCAACAACTCAACAGATTTTGAGTGTTGACAGAAGCAGAACCCGAAACAAATAAGTATTGAATCTATAATGATTGCATCACAAGTAAAAAAAGTGTTTTTAACTTCTGTAAAAAGTCTAAAATGGAGCAGTGGATGTATGTGTGATTTGAAACTTTAACCATTATTACCCCACAACTTGAAAATGTGAAGTCCTCAAGGTCTGATGTCTAAAAGCAAACTTTCTGCTTTATATTTTTTTCCTTTATTTAACCTCACCTATGTGAATTACTAGACCAAACTCAACCCTACATTCTGTGGTTGCATTTGAAAACATATATAGCCTGAAGAAGATACCTTAGCAAGTTGCTTACTTATAAGCTCGTATTTAAATGAACTTATTCATTTTATTAATAATTTAATGATTAAATGAAGATGTATTTTTTTAAATATTTATTTTCTCACAGCTAATTTTTTCCAAACATGTTACAACTTAAAAGTGCATGTGTGAAAACTTTTTACACCAACGGTGTATATAGCTGAGAGAAAGATTCATTGTTCAACTATTTTCAACGTGGTAACAACTTATGATTGCTTTACGATGTAATTCTTTATACAATAGTATATATAAATTAAATCCGTATTTTGATCGATGAGTTTAATTGCTACGTACGCATGTCAGTGTAAACTTTTTTTACACCCAAAATCAATAATAATTCATGACATTGGGTTACATATAAGATGATTAATAGTTGACTCACTTATTTTTTATGATATATATGTCAATTTATAATTAGTCGATATTTAAAATATATATTTATACATAGGTTGTGTATATAAATTAATTAAATTGTATTTTTATTATGAAAAATCTTTTATATATCCTATAAAAATCATTTTCTCGTAAAGTAAAATAATTGAAACCACATTAAATTAAGTTAGCCTTGGCGCTTATTTGGGCTTTACGTCCTACCATCGTTTTCTGCAAAGGCTCTAGTAACAATCATTAGATAAATATATTATACACTATATGATATGAATATTAATACTATTCTCTTTTTGTAAGGTACGCATCCTTAGTCTTACTAACATTGTTGACAGATCTGACATTCCGTAATTCTCAAACTTAGATTTTAATTAATTAAAAAAATATATTGATCTTGATATCTCCTCATTGTGTGCTCCAACTCTCATTTCATTTCCCTATGTAATTTCACCATACTCTATGTCATGATACTATATGCTACGTAACTAAACTTTGTACAATTTTCAACGAGGTTGAAATTCTCACACCCCTTGGCCACGCTCACTCAACACACACTCCCACATATTATTTTTGTACCTATTGCACCCTATTCCACAGACCAATTGTCTCCCTCTTCTCCAACTTCTATGCTTAATTCCTCATTACCCATTACCTCCTTGATTTTGACACGTGTCATCACAAGAACATACTATCCATGTACCTGGTACTCTTATATTCCTAATTTGAGTTATACATGAAAAGTTTAGGTGAGTTGAGTCTAGAGATTCATCTAGATCAGAATATACCTTAGGGCATAAATAACGTTTAAAGAAGTACTTACAAATTATAGGATCATGATACCCCACTAAAATGGATTTGGATTAGATACAGTTGTAATTATATGCAGTTATGCAATCAGGTGCATCTTGATCGTTTGATTTTAATTGAAAAATCTGTATTTTAATGTCTATTTAAAGTGCTCATTTAAAAAGATTATGAGTTTGATCAGACGGTCCACATAAGTTGATTGTATAAGCCATATCTCACTAAGAATGATCACAACATACTTCACTACTCAAGTAACATTAATAGAAGTACTTATAAATTACCTATTAACGAAGTCTTCACATCGTGTGATATTTGAACACGACATTGTGAAATACTAGTAGTATCCTACTAACTAGAACAATCTTCTAGTAGATGGCTTTTTGAGTAATTTTGGTGTGCATGTATGTCCTTTTCTCTATACCTTTTCTCATTATTCTAAGACTCATTCACCATTATTATTATTATTATTATTATTATTATTATTATTATTATTATTATGCAATAAAAGGGATTCCATGAACGTATGTATTGTTTTTCTTTAACAGGTTCTTTCACAAGCACTGTCACTGCCACACTGCAAATGTTTCATGTTATTGTCCTAATGACTTTTTTTCTTACTCTAACTTTTGGTGTTCTTCTCTTCTTACCTTTTACTACTTCCCACCAAGTGCAAGAAAAACTAGTAGAACAACCTTCTTTGCTTCCAAATTCTTGCAATGAAACATGTGGAAAACTCCACATTCCATTTCCATTCTATCTCAACACTTCATGTGTCTCACTATCCACTTCTTTCCACCTCATATGCACAAATTCATCTACCCTTTTAATCAAAATAGGTTCACAAAACTATCCAATTTTAGAATTCTTCTCAGATGGTTTATTAGTCGATTTTCCGGGCACATCTTCATGTCGCCAATACAATGACTTAAATTCATTTGGTGAGAGTTTTGAAGGGAAAAACTACTTTGGTATCTCAGTTGAAAATGTTGTTGGTCTTTATGATTGCGAAGATTCTTCGCTTTGTAAAGCAGATTGTGAAACAATAGACCTTCCTGGTTGTGATGGAAGTAATGGTGGTTCACTTGGATGTTGTTATCCACTTTCTGATCATAGCATATGGCATATTGGTGAAGGGTTTTCAGTGTTTTCTCAATTTGGATGCAGGGGATTTTCTAGTTGGGTTGTTATGAGAGGATCTTATTCAGGAAAACGTGGTGTTAAATTAGAATGGGCTATTCCTAGAAATTTTTCTAAGGAGATTTGTGTAAGGAATGCTGATATTGCAAATTCTACTTCAATTAAAGGTGGTGTGAGATGTGTTTGTCAAGATGGATTTGCTGGTGATGGATTTTCTAATGGAACTGGTTGCTTACAGTGTGAGTTTTTTTTTTGTTGCATAAATAGGATTTTCCTTGCTTTCATGGTATATATTAACAATTACCTCACTCATCTGAAATTCTTAACATCTTTAATTTGTATAATCTATGAAGCACCGACACATACACAGATACTAGACACGACACTGACATGGACACAAGACACCGGTTTTAATTTGGAAAATAAAAGTAATTGAAGTGTCAGTGTTGGTGTCGGTTCTACAGAGTGTATAACCCTCATAAAATTTGACATGTGATCTTAACTCTTGATTTTGTTTGTTCATGTATGTATGTGTTTAACTCTTGATTTGGTTTGTTCATGTATTCAAGTGTTTAACTCTTGATTTGGTTTGTTCATGTATTCAAGTGTTTAACTTGATAGTAAATAGATGATTAATATTTATGAGGGATGAGTAATATCTTTCAAACTTATCTGCAATAAATGGATTTCTGGCCACTATAACTCGTTTAAATTGATTGACATTTGATAACACTCCATTCAGTTCTGACATTTACTTTTGATTGATGTATATCCATTGCAGCATGTATCAAAAATGGAAAGGAAGCATATGGAAGTGATTGCTACATCAAAAGACATGATCAAAGGAAAATGGTTATCATTGCTGGTAAGTAGCAGCATATCTTTGTAGACTTCTAGTGATTTTTGCTTTCAGAAGTATTTGGACCGTCAAATCACTAACTAAAATATGTTATCAACTTGGACTTGGCCGAGATTTTACTTACCTTCCGACCGAGCTCCAGATTAGTCAGGTCCCTTTCCCCTCGACACCAGAGTGCGGTCGAAGAACTCTAAACAAAAAAAATGTTATGAATCTATGAGTCATAAATAACATGTAAATCAACCAGTGAGATATACATAATTTACTCTCAATTTTATTGTGCTTCTATGCAGGAATTCTTGGTCCAGTTCTAATTGTTGCCTCATTAATTGCACTATTTTATCTTCTCAAAAGAAAAGAAAAGCCAGGAATGTTTGATGCTGAGCAAGCATATTATCACAACATTTCATTCCGAAAAGCGTGCAGAACTCGACTATTCAGCTACCTTGAGCTAGAAGAAGCAACAAATGGTTTTGAAGAGGAAAAGAAACTAATGCAATCCAATAATCATGGTACAATGTTTGCTGGAGTTCTAGGTGATGGTTCTCATGTAGCTATTCACAAGTTAAAATGTGAGAATGAGAAAGATATAATGCAAATCTTGTCACAAATTGAAGTCCTATCTACTATAGTCCACAGAAATGTAGCATTCCTTCTTGGATGTTGCATTGATTCTGGTTACACTCCTCTTGTAGTATATGAATATCCAGCAAATGGTACTCTTGAAGATCATTTACACCAAAGGAAATACCACAAAAATGGTTTAGATTGGTATAAAAGATTAACTATAGCAGCAGAAACAGCAAGTACTATAGCATTATTACACCATGAGAAATCTCCTCCTATATTTCACCATAATCTCAAGTCTAGTTGCATTTTCCTAGATGATGATTTTTCTGTCAAGATTGCAGGATTTGGATTACTTAATCAAGAAGCTAACTATGATTCTCAATTGTACAAAAACCGCGAATGCTTAAACCTGTGCAAAAATGATGTCTATGACATAGGTATAGTACTTCTTGAGATTATATCAGGATCAAATCATTTGGATTCTCCTACTTTAGCTTTGCAGAAAATAAGAGATGGAAAGTTAGAAGAAATTGTTGATCCGCTACTTTATTATCACGAACAACCGCATTATCGACAAGAACAGATTCAAATAATTGCAGATCTTGCTACAAGATGCTTATTATTTAGTGCAGATGGAAAGCTTGGAATGATTGATGTTGCAAGGGAATTGGTGCATTTAGCTAAAGAGAGTATTGATGGTGGAAATATTAAAGGACCTGCATTGGAAGAAACATTCTCAAATTCTAGTCTTCTTCAAATGATATCTATGTCTCCTGATTCTATGAATGTTCCTTGAATTTTTCGAAATTTGTTGTGTAAGTTATTTTAGTTTGTTAGTTAGTTTCACTTCCCCTGCAAACCAAGAAAAAATGTGGTACTACATTTATATGCGTTGTAAACTACCATTGTACATTGGGGATATGGGTTGATTAATTATTGTGGTTGTAAACTAATCCGTGTAAGAAAATGTATGCAGTTAATGTTACTTAAAAAATTGAATTAGCTGCTATTGAATACTTATTAAGTTTACTTATGCATTTGTGATGTGTATGAATCATCTTTTTTGCATAAAGTAGTAGTGTTTTAAGGGTACACATAGCCCCTCACACTCTTTGTTGCCTTGGCAATTTCAGCGGCATGGGGACGTCGGACTGAGAGAGGATGGTAAAGTGTAAAATTAAAATTTTATATTGTCTCTAGGTGGAATAATCTCTCTCTAAGGATCAAAGTCATTGTCCAAACCACATGAATAGGGATTAGAAATTACCCTTAAAATGTGCTTTCACAATTTTGATCACCAAGACATCAAATGCTGCTTCTCTAATCATCCATGTGATAATACTCTTGAGTCCTTCTTATGATAATGTCATAAGAGTTAACATAATTGAGGTAACCGCTTTCCTTTTAAAGACAAATGACCTCACCCTAATGTTATCATATGACAAGCAAGCTCACCCAATGTTGGTTGCATCGGTAATTTCAACAGTATGAGGACGACGACTCTCAAGCCCGAACACGAGTGCGACTGTTCTAGAGTGGGCCGAAGACCAATCCAGGCCGTGCACAGAAATGACCCATTAAGGATGACAAAAGCATAAACCGAAATGAATGGCTCAGATCGGTCCGTACAAATGATCTAACGGCCATAAGCAACTACCAAACACTATATAAGCATTCACTGCATCATTGTCAGGTACACACTATTCATTCATATTAGCATTTTGCTCATTCGCTCCTGACTTGGGCATTGGAGTGTATTCGCAGGTACACCCGTCCGCTCTTCCCATCTTGAAGCACGACCAGAAGAACGAGCGACAGGAGACTTGGGCCTCTACGGCATAGCTACTAAGCGGTCAAAGGTACAGATCATTTGGCGACCACAATGGGAGCCCGCGCGCTTTCCACCATCGTTAACAAACACACGCGGCGAATCATGGTTATCTCCGGAGGCACGTCCGCGGACGCTACAACCAACCGATCTATCAAAAGAAGATGGGGTGAGATTACAAGTGTTGCCTCTAAAGCCGCACCAACACCCTCCCCTCAGCGACCTACTATCTTGTTTGGAGACGAAGACCTGATTGACGGAATGCCTAATTACGAAATACCACTGGTAGTAGCGGCGGCGATAGCTAATATGGAAGTCAGGCGAATTTTGATCGATTAGGGAAGCTCGGCAGATATCATCTTTGAGGACCTGTTAGATGCGTTGAGAATCTCCCAAGACGACCTGAGACCCTTCAGGGGAAGGTGATGACTGGTTTCAACGGAGCTCCTACGACCCCAATAGGACGAATCGAGTTGATGGTGACTTTTGAAGACGACGTTGCTAAGAGACCACTTTGTAGGACTGTGAGAGCGGACTTCATCGTACTACCTTGCAAGTCAGTCTAAAAATGTATTATCGGCCGACCTACTCTAGCTCTCCTCGAGGCCGTATCGTCCACGGTTCACCTTAAAATGAAGTTCTACACTGAAGATCGAGAAGTCGCTACTATTCGGGCCGATCTCATATCAGCAAGGCGGGCTCACCTTCTGGAGCTCGGGAAAAGGGGTCTAAAAGAAGTAGATGAGGCCGAAGAAACTGTGAACACCTTAACGAAGGGCGGGAAGCAGGTGAACGCGACGGACCTGGATGCCCTCTACGATCCGGATTGCGAGGAAGAAGAAGAGGATGACCTCTTAACCAAAGAACTCAAAAAGAGAATCAAACGACCAGAGCCAGATGGAGAGTTCTGCCAAGTGCAATTAGGGGATGACCCGGAGAAAACGATCAAAATAGGGAACGACCTTCCAACAGAAGTGCATGACAAGCTTGTTCAATGTTTGAAAGAGCATGCTGACCTATTTGCCTGGAGTGCGGCAGATATGCCCGGGATCCCACCCGAAGTAGCTTGTCACCATTTGGCCGTAGATCCAAAAGCAAAATGGGTCGCCCAAAGGAGAAGAATCCAGAAAGAAGAGAAGGCATAAGCAGCATCCAAGGCTGTTGAGGATCTACTCGATGCAGGATTTATCAAGGAGATCAAATACACTACATGGCTCTCGAACGTCGTCCTAGTCAAAAAGGCGAGTGGAAAATGGAGGATGTGTGTGGATTATACAGATCTCAACCGAGCCTGTCCCAAAGATGCGTTCCCAGTTCTGAGCGTCGATCGCTTGGTCGACAGTGCGAGCGGATTCAGGGTTCTATCCTTTTTGGACGCTTACTCTGATTACAACCAAATTGCCATGCACCCGCCCGATCAAGAGAAGACGGCCTTCACGACGGACAAAGGTAACTTTTGTTATACCGTCATGCCCTTTGGATTAAGGAACGCTGGGGTGACCTACCAACACATGATGAACCACGTTTTCTGGAATCAGATAGGGAAGGTGGTGGAGGTCTATTTAGATGACATGATCGTTAAATTTATGCACGATCCTGCTCACAATGACGACCTATGAGAAGTTTTCAAAGAAGCCAGAAAAAATTCCCTTAGGTTCAATCTAGAAAAATGCACCTTCGGTGTAAGAGCGGGCAAGTTCCTTGGTTTTTACCTCACAGAAAGGGGAATAGATGCCAATCCAGATAAGTGTCGAGCAGTTACACAAATGAGGCCGCCCACGACCAAAAAAGAAATCCAAAAGCTCAATGGTATGGTGGCCGCACTTTCTCGGTTTATCTCGAAGGCTGCGAACAAGTCATTACCTTTATTCAGACTGTTGAAAAAGGAGACCGTTTTTGAATGGACGCTTGAGTGCGACCAAGCCCTTGAACAATTAACGACAGCTTTGGCAGAACCGCCAATCCTGACCACTCCAGAGCCTGGGGAGACTTTGTACCTATACTTATCCATCACGGACGAGGCGCTGGCCGCTGTGTTGGTACGAGAAAAAGGAGCTAAATAGAATCCGGTATATTTCGTTAGCAAAGTACTGCAAGGGCCCGAGCTCAGATACCAAAAGATTGAGAAACTGGCATTAGCTTTGGTCGTCTCCGCTAGGAGATTGCGCCCGTATTTCGTGGCACATCAGATCGCACTACGAACGGACCAGCCGATCAGGCAGATCTTGCATAGACCAGATTTAGCGGGTAGAATGATCAAGTGGGCGGTGGAACTCTCAGAATTTGGAATCAAGTATGAGCCTAGATCGTCCGCCAAAGCCCAGGTCTTGGCCGGTTTCATCGCGGAAATGACGCCAGGTGCTGAACCCCCAAATGAAGGAACGTGGACCTTACATGGAGACGGATCCTCCAATGGAAAAGGCAGCGGGGCGGGCATAACTCTGGAGAACGGGGATGGAACGACCATAGAGGTCTCATTGGCTTTCTCCTTCCCTACTTCGAACAACCAGGCTGAGTACGAGGCCTGCGTAGCCGGACTATTACTCGCTCTAGAATTCAATGTAAAGAAGGTGGAAATACGATCAGATTCGTTGCTCGCTGTCTCTCAAATCAACGATGTGTTCTCAGCCAAGGATGAGATATTGTAAAGGTATTTGGCACGAGTAAAAGAGCTAATGCAGAAATTTGAGCACGCCGAAGTTAAGCACGTCAGGGCGAACATACTATCCAAACTTGCGAGCACGAAAAACTCCGGCAATCATAGAAGCGTGATACAAAAGGTCCTGTCTCAACCAAGTGTGAGGTTAGAAGCTTCAATTGGAGTAGATGTGGGCGAGGTAGATCAAAGACCCACCTGGATCGACCCAATTGTCAAGTACATTAAAGAAGGTGAAGCACCTGAAAATTCGAAGGAAGCAGCGCTCGTTCGAAAACGGGCAACCTCTTACACTATTGTCAACGATCAGCTGTATAGGAGAGGTTTCACCATGCCATTACTCAAATGTCTCTTACCGGACGAGGCCAACTACGTACTAAGAGAAATCCACGAAGGCATTTGTGGTAATCACATGGGAGCAAGAGCATTGGCCAAAAAAGCCTCAAGAGCAGGTTATTACTGGCCGACCATGGATGCAGATGCGACAGCAATGGTAAAGAAATGCGACAAGTGCCAAAGGCACGCAGACGTCCACATAGCTCCTCCCACCGAACTCAATAGTTTAACCGCCCCCTGGCCGTTTGCTTGGTGGGGAATAGACCTCCTAGGTCCATTCACACTCGCTCCCGGGAAGCTTAAATTCTTGATCGTCGCAGTATACTACTTCACCAAGTGGATCGAGGCAGAACCATTGGCAACCATCACTTCGAAGAATTGTCTCAAGTTTGTAAAAAAGAACATACTGGTACGATTTGGAATACCCGAAGTCTTAGTGTTAGATAATGACACTCAGTTCACCGATAAGAACTTCCAAGCAACTCTGGCCGAGCTAAGAGTGAAACAGCGTTTCACATCGGTGGAACACCCGCAAACAAACGGACAAGCTGAAGCGGCCAACAGAGTCATCTTAAGGGGACTGAAAAGGAGATTGGATGAAGCCAAGGGAAAATGGGCAGAAGAATTACCCTCGGTACTATGGGCGTACAGAACCACACCCCACTCAACCACTGGAGAGTCACCATTTAGGATGGTGTATGGGACAGATGCACTAATTCCCGTTGAAATAGGGGAATTAACCTGGAGAACGACTAATCCAAAACCGCAAACCGAGAACGAACAGGCAACCAGGGAAGAGCTGCTGGACTTAGTCGAAGAATTGAGAAACAAAGCGTCTTTAAGGGAAGCACTAGTTAAACAAAGGGTGGCGACCAAGCTCAATGCTAAGGTCGTTCCCCGTGTGTTCGAAGTTGGGGAGCTCGTCCTGCGAAAGGCAGACATCGGTCAAAGAAATGCGGGACAAGGGAAGCTCGCGCCCAACTGGGAAGGGCCCTACAGAGTCGCATCTAGAACGGGCAAAGGAGCTTACATTTTGCAAACGATGAGTGGTGGAACGATCTCCAACACTTGGAATGCTACGAACCTCAGAAGATATTTCACCTAGAAGCTTTGTAAATATGAAAGAATATCATGTTGCTATCAAAAGAAATTAAACGATAAGAACGGGCATGGCACTCTTTTTCCCACGAGGTTTTTTAATGAGGCCTGCTCTCTATCAATAAAGATACTTTGCATTTCCTAGTTTGCGAAATTAAAGTTATCGATCGTCCCAAGAAACGGGCCACAATTTTAATGAGTTCAATTCAAACCAAGTTTGATAAACTACTAAGAAAGAAAATGAAAACGGGCTTAAGAATAAATCCAACGATCAAAAGATTTGATCAGAAGATAAAACCAAAGAAACTTGCTAAGCTGTTCACATACGCAGAACTCGTCTCAAAGAAAGCATAAAAGCGGAAAACGCTTGAAGCTTATCACTCCTGACGGCGGTAGATGATTTCCTCACCTCGAACAAGGTTACCATTTTCATCGGTCTCCGCAAGGCGAATAATCTGCCCGTCCCGAAGGAAGTGATCGTTACTCATAATTGCAGGATTGATCTCCAAGTTAGGATAACAATACTGAATTTGAGCAACAGCTTCATCAAAACGCCCTTGGGCAATTTGAAGGGTTTTGTCCTCCAGGGATTCCAGCTCAACGACCTTCTGATCTCGCTCGTCCGTCGCAGTTTTGAGATCGTCTTTCAAACCACCAACCTGCTTCTCCAAGTTAGTAACCTTAGCAGTCATCTCGGTCAAGTTGGCAGTTTCGGTGGCCAACTTGGTCTCGACTTCCGCTTTGGCTTTTATGGCCGCATCACGTTCAAAAGTGACCGTGCCAAGTTTCTCCCTGGTGGGTTGAAGGGTGACCTCAGCTTTCTTAAGTTTTGCCTTGGTAGATTCCAGTTGAGCCCGCAGATCTGCAAGATGACCAATGGCAGAGTTATATTTATCAGTTCTGTCTTGGAGGTCGCCCTCCAGCCATAAATTACGATGTACGAGTTGAATACCTGCTTGGCGTTCAGCCTCCTCGCTCTTAAAACGAGCAAGTTTGACAGAAGCGGCCTTGGCAATCTCAGCCGCG
Organism: Astragalus glycyphyllos; assembly: GCA_963573325.1. NCBI lineage: Eukaryota > Viridiplantae > Streptophyta > Magnoliopsida > Fabales > Fabaceae > Astragalus > Astragalus glycyphyllos. Next base: position 114,848,786 of record OY754307.1, read on the forward strand.
AACAAAAGGGGGTCTTCACGAAAGCGGGCAAAATATGATTCACCAAGAGCATCAAGATTTAAAACGGGCTTCTCTGGGACCTCTTTGGGCCTCTTGAAATTTGGGGAATCAAGGTCAATATGTACGGGCTCATCTAAAGAGGACACCCGATCACGTTTCTTTGAGTTTGAGCTCGAATCATTCTCACGAATAGGGGACTTCTGGCCACCATCGACATGAGCAGGCTCAGAAGGGGGATCGGGGAACGTAACTTTCTTGGCTTTCCTCGCTTTGATCTTGTGCATGAGGGACCCGAAATCACAACCCGACATCTTAGCTGTATCAAAGAAAAAGACACGGTCAGAACCTGAAAAGAAACTATAAAAAGCAAGCAATCAAAAGAAGAAATCAGGAAAGACGATCACCGAGCTTATTTTGTACTTGAGCAACCGTTCGAGCACGAGCAAACGGGTTACAGGGAGAAACTTTGCTCGTCCGCAGAGATGTGAATTGCTCGCCTTGAGAAATGTATATCGAAAGGAAGGAAAATCAAAATCAGAGGGCAGCATATTTATAAGACCCGAAGGTAGGAAAACAGAACAACACAATGATTCACCTGCATGCGCCTCGAAAATCGAAACGTCATAATGACAAAAGCAGCCACTTTTCGAGATTCGAGGCACCATTAATGAGTTCTCCGGGAACCAAGAAACGTCACTTTATGTCAGGTGCCAAGTGTTCGGAAGGCACGATCGGTCAGAAAATATCCCCGCACAACGGGTAATAACGCAAGAATCCTAACAAGCCTACGCTCGTCCAAGCACGATCTTGGCTGGGGGGCAACTGTTCCAGAGTGGGCCGAAGACCAGTCCAGGCCGTGCACAGAAATGGCCCATTAAGGATGACAAAAGCATAAACCGAAATGAATGACTCAAATCAGTCCGTACAAACGATCTAACGGCCACAAGCAACTACCAAACACTATATAAGCATTCACTTCATCATTGTCAGGTACACACTATTCATTCATATTAGCATTTTGCTCGTTCGCTTCTGACTTGGGCGTTAGAGTATTTCGCAGGTACACCCGTCCGCTCTTCCCATCTTGAAGCACGACCAGAAGAACGAGCAACAGGAGACTTGGGACTCTACGACATCGCTGCTAAGCGGTCAAAGGTACATATCAGCGATTGTGTAATAGTGTCAGCGTCTCTTATCGTCATCCAAATAACAATAATATTTGACTATGAATACTTTAAGAATAACATCCTTTAATTCAATCAACGGGGTCTTAAAATTTGTGTTGGTTTATTGGTTGCTCAATTCTTTGGGCCCATAATAAAAGTCTCAAGTCGGTCCAAACAATTTATTATTCAAATAGATTTTGTGTCTTATTATTAGTTTTAGTTGTTGTATTAAATAAATAAATAAACGCGTAGTCGTGCAAGAATTGCTCCACTACAGAACCAACCAACCAAGTCTCACATTCTTTATATGGCCATGGCCATGGCCATGTGCTTGGTTTGAATTTGGAGTATCACATGAAGCAATGAAAAGTTATTTTCCGTCATAACGTGCAAGCAAGCAATTTGTCAATCACAAAACAAGGATATGAGACACTACTCAAGTATCATGATCGTGGATGGGTGTATAAAAAGTGGACTAAACATGAATTTAATACTCATTGTGTTAGGATCACAAAGGATTCATGGGTTTTTTTCCTCATAAATTCATTTCAATATATGCTTCCACACACATATGGAGCCCAATCAAGATCTACGTTTAATATATAATTTGTGTTAATAGATTCCCCTAACAGCGCAATGTGACAAGTTCGAACCAGCGGAAGACTCAAAAGAAGAAATGAAGAAAATGAGAAATAGCTAGAGAGGATATTGATTCACACTCACACCACATATACATTCAAATTGGCAAGTGGCAACCAATTTTTTTTTTTTTGTTGATCTAGTGGCAACTAATATGCCACTTGGTCATTGACTTGTTAAATTTGTTTTCCTTTCTAAATGAGTAGATTCTTGTATAATAATTTTAATAATCATTACCTTTCAATAAATAATGTTAATGTAATTGGGGACATTTGGGCGATCTACCATGGCGTGGCTATCGCTCACGGTAAAGGTGTTCAAAACCTTGTGGTTGAATCGGACAACAAAACGACGATCAAGCTTATTGTCGACGGCGTTCATCTCCACCACAGTTTGTTCTATCATTCTCAGCATCACTGAGATGCTCGATCCTTCGTATCCGGTGTAGTCGCAGCATGTCTTCCGTGAGGCGAATCTGGCAGCGGATCAACTTGCTAAGGTTTCTCTAGCGCAATCTAATGTTTTCACTCTGTTTGATACTGCGCCTGCCAGTCTCTCCTCTTTATTAGAGGTGGATGCGGGTTTGATTGTGGATAGTTAATCCATTTGTTTTCTAGGCTTGGGCCCTTGTTTTGAGTCGTTAAGACCTCTTTGTTCACCCCAAAAAAATCCTTATTCCCATTCTGTTTCACGAAAATGTTTTCATGAGAATGATGAAGGTATTGAAAGTTATTTTACTCCTAGTAATCTTTATACCCTGAAATAATATTTTTCAACCTTGTAACAAACATTAGAATACTCATTCTAACTCGCGAACTCCCATGAATTTTATTCGTAGACTTGAAACAAACACCCCTAAGATTGTAACTCTAAACTCCAATAAGTTTTACAACATAATGAAGTTGAAGAAGGTTGCAAGTGCACTATAAAGTAAAACATTAATGCTTTATAGCAAAGAAAAGAAAGTTATAAAAGAAGAAAAAAAGGAGTTAATCACAAATTCAGTCTTTAAGACTATCGAGGTCGCATAATTTAGTCCCATAATTACAGAAAGAGTCTTAAAAAAATGAAATCCTCTTTCACAGTAATCTCTTTATTTGGTTAATTCGGTCTTTAAAATTGTCCAAGAGTGCTAATGTGAAAAGTACTTTAGATTTCAAAAATCATTTTAAAATTTCCACAGTTTTAGTGACTAATAATTTGTAGCACAACCACCAACACGGTTGATTCAATAACTTAATTCAGTTTCCACAATGGACAAATTTCGAGTGCGACATTTAATTCTAGATACGAGCAAAGATTAATCTTTCATTAAAAGTATTGGGACACTCAATGCGTGACCAAAATTGTAATTTGACTCGGAGCTACAACCGAAAATATAACGTTATGATTCATATGAAGGACTTAACAAGTGAGATGATATTTTCAGGAAAAATAAAAAAAAATTAAAAGACAAAAGTTTTACAAAATTAAAGAACAATTTAGCAAGAAAATTAATTAATTAAGAAAAATACTACTAAACTAACTTTTCAGTGGCTATAATTTACCTTTTGAAACCTCCAAAGTCCAGGTGTAGTGGTAAGCTAAGTTGTCTCATATCCAGTTATAAACAAACGGCCAAGTCTGTCTCTTCTCTTCTGTTCTCCCGTTGACCTCTAATCTAATCTATATAACAAAACATAACCATAACATTTCCTCTCTCATTTCTCTTCACTACCCTTTACATCTTCTCTCAATCTTTGGTCTTCTTATTCAAGGTTTGTTTTTTCCTTTGTTACAACCTTATAGTCTGTCCTTTTTTTTTTTAGTTAATGTTCTTATACTTGGTATTGGTTTCATACATCAGGTTTTAATCTAATGTAATGTCTCTTTTTCATCTGAAACAACCCATCTTTGTTATTCCTTTGATCTGGCAATAAAAATCAAAAGGGTTCTTTGAGATCTAATCATAACCAATTTTTATTAGATGATCACCAAAAAGTCACTCCCTTTTTTTTGGTAGATTCATATTGAGCTAAAATTCAGTATCTATTGTTGCTATGAAAAATACAATATCATTTTTGAAGCAAATCATATTCATATTCATATTCTAATGAATTGGCTTTTATGGTTTGTCTGTTTGTAAACATTATTTGTGGTCTTAAACCAATTTCATTCTTATTGATTCATGAAAAATGTTTGTTTTTTCTTGTCTTTTTCTCTGTGTTATGTCTTGAAAGATGAATGAAAATGGCGAAGAAGCTCAAGAAACTCGCCCAACACCCCGCTTGAATGAAAGGATTCTTTCATCTTTATCAAGGAGATCAGTTGCTGCACACCCTTGGCATGATCTTGAAATTGGTATTAATTTTCAATTTAACATTAGATGAATGAATTTACTAATGAAAATAAAATAAAATACATGTTACTAATGTTTTTAATTTCCTTGTGTAGGACCTGGAGCACCCATGATTTTCAATTGTGTAAGTCCAAACTTGTTTATGCAGAACCTGTAATTCCATTCTGGACCAAAATTTTTCAACTATCTATATTATATTGTTTCTAGTTATTCAGTGGTTAGTTACTACATCTGCAGGTTGTGGAAATTACTAAGGGAAGTAAGGTCAAATATGAACTTGACAAAAAGACTGGAATGATTAAGGTACTATGAATCTATTACCTGATTTTTGAATCCATCTTTTCCAGATGATTATTTCCAGGAATTTAATTGATATACACTGTCTGTGTAAATTTTTACTCATCTATCATTAAAATTTTCTTACCTCTGAATAATGCTCAGGTTGATCGTATTCTGTATTCATCAGTTGTTTATCCTCATAATTACGGTTTTATCCCTCGAACTTTATGTGAAGACAATGATCCCATTGATGTCTTGGTTCTCATGCAGGTAACTTATACAAGAAACATTAATTACTAGTTACTACTCAATGTATAGCAATATAAACATTAACCACATTTTCTCTTTAGCAGTAGTAAACGTGTGAGGTGTCTAACACGTATTGTGTCGGATACCGTCACCGAGACTTCAGTTACTTGTATTTTTCAAATTTAAACTCATGTCCGTGTCTGATGATTCAGAGTAGATAGATTATTTTGAAGGAAATCAGACATTATACAATAGTAAAGATTATGAATTACTTATGTGGCAGGAGCCTGTTCTTCCTGGTTGTTTCCTGAGAGCAAGGGCAATTGGACTAATGCCCATGATTGATCAGGTATGTATGATCTCTTTGGCTTCTTATTCGAGATCACTGGTTTTTTCTATCGAAGGTAATCTTATTCGAGACACTATCAGATACTAAATGTAAGCTTTTCCTATTGACACAGGGTGAGAAGGATGACAAAATTATTGCTGTATGTGCTGATGATCCAGAGTATAAGCACTATACTGACTTCAAAGAACTTGCACCTCATCGCCTCTCTGAGATTCGACGCTTCTTCGAAGACTGTATCCTTAATCATCTTCTTATGATACAAAGACAAGGAAATAGAAAACATTTTCAAAAACATTAGTTTTTTGAGTGAATTTCTTAACATAGTATTTATTTAGATAAGAAGAATGAGAACAAGGAGGTAGCAGTTAATGAGTTTTTGCCAGCCTCTACTGCTGTTGATGCTATTCAACACTCAATGTTAGTAAATAATTCATTATTCCAACATGTTTATCTGATTTCTTTTTTATTTTTATTAGTAATTAGTAACTCTTATGCCATGTTTATGTAATCTAATATTTTGTCTTTGATTTGGTGCAGGGATCTTTATGCAGAGTATATTCTGCATACCTTGAGGAGATAGACAAGAATGCTATTCATGAATCAAAATAATTTAATGAAACTCCATTGTATTTTTCTGTATTGAGCTGGATAATAATATACCATTTGTTTGTTTTTTTTAAAGGACAAGCATCAAGTTTTATATATGTTTTACATAAAATCCTAGGTTTTTTTGAGGGATATAAAATCCTAGTTGATTGAAATTTTTTTTTACACAATATTCAGTTTCCTGTTAGTACTTTATGTAATATGTTATCTTTATATTTAAATTCGATAGAAGTCTCCATGTGGGCCCCACCTTTTGGAGCCTATTTTCCCTCTAATCCCTCTCTTTTTTTCTTCATATTTTTATATTTAAATGTTCAAATAGGTGAATTTCGTTTCTCCATAATCGGATTAGTGAAATCGAAAATTAATTTTGTAACAAATTGCATAAAGTGTGACTCTAAGCAGTGTGTTTTGAGGTACTTCACGGTTCGAAAAAAATTTAATTATTCAAATTGCGAAGTTTGCTCCTTGATAACCAATTTTGTTTAAAAAATTGTAACAAAATATATAAAGTGTGACACTAAACAGTGTGTTTCAGGGTTTCTTATGATTCAAAAAAAAATAGATGTACAAATACACGGAGTTCATTTTTTGATAATTTGTTTGGTCAAACCAAAAATTAATTTCGTGCCAAAATATGCAAAATGTGATGCTAAGGAGTGTATTAGGTTTTAGAAAAAATTTAGATTGTATAAATACACGAAGTTCGTTTCCCAATAACTGGGTTTGGTCGAACCAAAAAATATTTTCATACCAAAACATGTAAAGTACGACGCTAGGCAGTGTGTTTCGGGTTATTTTAGCGTTTAGAAATTTTTTTACCTGTTCAGATATGTAAAGTTTGTTCCCAGTTACCTTCACAGCAGTCAGCGAAGAAGCGGGCACAACATGACATGCATTTGATATCCCACCTTCCTCTACTACCCACCCTTACGTTGATGACATTATTGATGTGGATGGGGATGGAAATTGTGGGTATCGATGTATTGTTGCCTCACTTTGTTAGGGAGAGGAAAGTTAGCCATTATTTCGTCAGACATCATGAGCTATATTCTCAGGTGATTGGTGGTTTCCTACCAACTATCAGTGATTCATTATATGTGTGTAGTCATGGGGCCTAACCGCCTAAGAAGTGGATGACGATGCGTGATTTGGGGCAGGTTATAGCAATCAGATATAGCATAGCCCTGGTTGCCTTATCATCGACGGAGGGAGGGTCATGGACATTTCTACGATTGAGAGGCTCATATGTAGCTCATCAGAGTAGATTTATCGGTATTGGGTTTGTCCATGGACTTCATTGGGTGCAGGTTAATTAACTTGAACTCTACTAGTCCTTGACCTCTTGTTCATGTATCAAGGCATCATTATGCATCAAACGATGCTAGATCGTGGTTATATCCATATGTTAGATGTCTCCAACTATGGTCTGTTGTAGCTCCTATCTTCCTATTGCACAAACCGCCTCATTTGATATTGTAGACATAACATGATAACATGATTTTATACTATCTAATTATTGGGTTTGATTATTATTTTGACCGCCTTGATTTTGCAAACACTTTAGACGGTCTAGATTTGGTTGAGACACTAAAAAATAACACAATATTAGTAACGAACAATTAAAAAAACAAAATTCCACATTTATGTAACTGAGATAAATCCGGAACAACAGGTTTTGAATTTTGTTTCCAGAAACACCTCAAGGAGATAAATCCGGAAGTGTTTTTTGTGTTCTTGATTTATCTCCTGAAAATAAATCCAGAATGTCAAAAAAATAATTTCCGGAAACATTCAAAAGATATAAATCCAAGTTAAATTCGTGTTCCTGATTTATCAAATAGAGATAAATCCGGAAACAAGTATACTTCCGGATTTATCTCTTTTTAAATGTTTCGGGAAGAAAAAAATTTGGACTCATTTCCTACTCCTTAAATAAGGGAACATGGGTATTTTTGGTAGCTTTGGTAATTTGGGGGTACGCAGTATAATGAGGGGGTACAAAAATCTCGATCCGTTTTACAAATGCAAGGAAGTCGACCCAGTAAAACTTTGGCCCATGACAAGCAACAATATCATGACACTGAATAATTAATTTTGGGCCTACGTACCATTAAGAAAAACTGCAAAAAGACACGCTTTCCTCAGAAAACAAGAAAAATAATTGTGATTAGAAAAGCAAGAAGAGAATTTGTTATTTTTTGTATAAATTTCTACCTATGATCATTTTCTAATTTTTTTAAGACAAAATAAGAAACCATAGGTAGAAATTTACAAAAAAAAAATCAACACTAATATGCCCAAAAAATTGGATTAAAATCTGTACATAATTAACACTGACGATCTCATTTCACTTCAAACTATATATTTTGTAAAACACACACACACATATATGTCTTCATATATGTATGTATATGTCTTCCTATTTTTTAAAATTGTTTTATAGAAGACTTCTTTATTGGAATTAAATTTATAATACTAGCTAGCTCGTATTCATTAACATAAATGCTAGATGTTGCAAGCATTTTATCCCGAATGTATCCAATTGGTTAGTCAAAGACACATTCACATATCGCAATGTCACCTTCGTGAAAATGGATCACCATCAACTGATTTACGATGTAGGACTTGAATCATCTCCTTCCCACTCACCTTACATCTCATTGCATCCTCTCTATCTCTCTCTTAAATTCACTTTGTCTCATCATTATTTATAGTTCTTAATTATTTTATCTCTCTTCCCACCGTTATATTTGAGATGGAGAGGAAGGAGGAAAAGAGGATCCAAACACTACGATGTATAGCAATAGCATCGCTCATTTATTAATCATCTTGTTACACACATGACTTGTCCTCCTCGCCCCTCCTTCAGTACTATTTATATACATTTCATAAACGTAATACAATAAGAAGTAATGAAATGGAAGCAATTCAGAAGAAAACATTCTTGAAAGAATAAATTATCTTTTTAGAATTTGCCCTACACAATTTATCAAGTAAAAAAGAAAATTAAATTCCCCTAGACAAATAAGGAAATCAACGTGGAAGTTGCTGTTCAAATGAGGGACCCTTAGTTCTTTGTTTTTAGTTAAGAATGAACATTGCGTCAAGGAACGAAATAACTTGAATTTAATGGCTACTGTCTATTGAAAAGAATCCAACAATAGGCGTTGAAATGTGAATACAAATTCACATGGAAATTTTCAAAGAGACCCAAAAAAGTGAGAAACAAACAAAATAAGAGTGTTGTAGATATATGGTGTACGTGTGTGTGAGAGAGAAAAAAACAATATACTAGTAATTATCAAAGTGCATGTGAATCATGCATTTAGCTTTGATGGCATAAAATGGGAATAAAGTGTTAGATTATGAATCAGGTGGTCGGCGTTGAATGCACATTATCTTCTGTTACCTAATTTGAATGCATTCTTTCTGCTTCAATATCCTCCACACATATACACCTAACAGCAAATAAATCAATGTTGGGCAAGAGAGTACTCAAATTCACATGAACACTTATTATTCCTCCTATATGTGTAGGAAAAAAAAGAATAGGTTGGGTTGGGTTGGATTAAGGAAGTGAGTTAAAAATCCTAAGCCAATTGACGGGCCGACAAAAAAAAGGCGTTGATGGATGTGTGAGCTTGGGATACGGTTAGTGTGTAGTTGAAACTGCATACAATAATGTAATCAGTAGGCTCGAATGGTCCATATTTTAACTTTGGAATTTCAACTCTCAAAAAAGGTAAACTAAATGAGTTAGTCCAACAAGTGCGACACATTTTCCATCCCAACTACTCGTTGGATCAAATGTAATGGAGATGGTTCCACCAATGTCATCATGGTTGTGGTGGCATCTTTAGAGGTTGTCGTGGTGAAATTGTGGGTCGTTTTGCATCTTATTGTTGAACCAAGGTCAAACACTCTTTGTTTTGAATGATAACAAATTACAATCTGTTTACTAATGGTTATAGTTGAACCAAAGCACAGGGCTGAACCAAAGCAGGGCAATGAACCAAAGCGCTTGACATGATATTTAAAGTGTAGAAGCTCGAAGGAGAAGCTACTCAAGCGTTCAAGACTTATGTGTTATATTGTTTTGCATAGGACGCGTGTAAGATCCCGTCACTTCTGCTTTATAACTTTTGTAATTGAGAGATGATCTTTTAAAATTGAACTGTCTTGGAAAAATATTTTATATAAAACCATGTTTAATTAGGTTAGGCACAAAGTGTTTTTAAAGAAATAGTTTGAGTTTGTTTTTTTTAAGAAAATAGATTCATGAGTTAGTGTTTTAAAAAGAATTTGTTTTTGAAGTAAAGAATCGATTCTTGATTTGGTACATAAAGCTAGAAATCGATTCCCACTTATTTCTAAAGCCAAGAATCGATTTCCCTCTTGCCTTGGAAGCAAGAAATCGATTTCCTCCTTCCTTTAAAAGCCAACAATCGATTTCCCACATCTAATTTGGTTTTTGAAAGAACTTGTTTTGGAAAGAAAACAATCGATTGATGACTTTGTGTATTTTAAGCAAGGAATCGATTTTATAACTTGTTTAGGAAGCCAAAAATCGATTTCCCTTCTATTCTTTTAAAGCCAATAATCGATTTCTATATTAGATTGGTTTTAGAAAAGAATTTGTTTTGGAAAGAAAACAATCTTAGTTTGGGAAGCAAGGAATCGATTTTATAACTCATTTGGGAAGCTCAAAATCGATTTCCATCTTACTTCTTTTAAGTAAGGAATCGATTCTCCACTTATTTTTTTTGTAAGCACAACTTGTTTTTGAAGCTAGCAATCGATTTCTCTCTTACTTCTTTTAAGTAAGAAATCGATTTCCAACTTATATTTTAAAGAGTAAAATCGATTTTCAACTTACTTCTTTTAAGCAATCAATCGATTCTTCACTTATCATCAATTGTGTTAAAAAGTTCTTCAACGGTCATATTTTTACAATCCCTATAAATAGGATTGGGTTTTCACGATTAAAGATACACAATACACAAATAAATAAAAAAAAGAAAAGAACGCAAACACTCACCGTCACATTCTTTCTTCACGTTCTTCATCTAGGGTTTAAAATCTCTCATCTCTCTCAACTACATCTTGTTATACTGCTTGAGTGATTGGATCCTAGCTTTCATTTTGTAATCATCTAATACTTGGTTGTTGTGAAATCCTGGGAAGTTTTCTTGGGTAATTCAATCGGGGAGATTGAATTGTAGCGAAATCCTTAGCGGGGAGCTTGGGTTCTCAATTTGGGGAAAATTGAGATTGGTGTGGTAGCTATATCGAAGTTGCTTGCTTGTAAGACGTTGAAGAAGTATCTTCTCATATAGTGGTTATTATCAAGTCCAAAGGTTGCAAAGCCGGAGGCCGAGGACGTAGGGCTTTTATCCCGAACCTCGTAAAAATCACGGTGTACTCCTTTCCCTTATCTTTATATTGCTTATCTTTTATAATTGTTAACTGTCGTCGCATTTGCTATTATCACGCGCATATTTAATTATCGTTATAATAATAATTGTTTCTGCCATTGCATATTTGATTATCGTTATAATTATAATTGCTTCTGCCATTGTCATAGTTTGCATAAGTTGTTGCATATAGTTTAAATCCCCTTTTCCGCATTTGATTTAAACTTGCATCGTTAACTTTTCGAAAATCCAAAAGAAGTCATTTTTAGCATATAAGGTTATCATATAGTCCAACAATTGGTATCAGAGCTAGAAATTGCATATAGAGCTTAACATCTCGCAATTTTTGATTATGGGTTCATTTATGAAAGAGGGGATGTCCTTCAATAGGCCACCCCTGTTTGATGGGACTAACTATGACTATTGGAGTAGTCGAATGAAATGTCATGTGCAGGCTATAGATTTCACTTTATGGAGGATCATTGTTGATGGACCACTCATTCCCATGAGAATCAAGATTACTAAACCTCGCGTTGCTGCTGACGGAGATACTACCAAATATCAAGCCACTGGTACAGCTGAGGAAGTACCTATTGAAGATATTTATGCCATTGACTTGAGTGAGCTGAGAAAGCCTGAGCTAGAAAAAATATCTCTCAATGCCAAAGCAATGAATATTCTTCACCTATCTCTATGTGAAGAAGAATATGGAAGGGTGAAAGGATGTCAGACAGCAAAGGAAATTTGGGACTGTCTGGAAGCGACACATGTTGGTATGAGTCAAGTTAAGGATACAAAGATTAGAGTTCTCACTTCTGAGTATGAAGCTTTCAAGATGAAGGAAGGTGAATCTGTTGCAGCTATGCACCAGAGATTGAACTTGATAGTGAATAACTTGAGAGCACTTGGGAAGAAGTATTCAACGAAGGATTTGAATGGGAAGATTCTTGCATCATTGACTAGTGAGTTCTTTCCCAAGACTTGTGCTATCACTGAAGCCAAAGATATTGGCACTTTACCTCAAGAAGACTTGATTGGGTCACTTCTTGCATTTGAGGTGGTGTTGGCCGCTAAGAAGACTCAAGAAAAAGAAGCGATCAAAGAAAGGAAGTCTCTTGCTCTTGCTGCTGCCAAGACTCCTAAGATGGCAAGGAAAGAGGTTGAGTCTGATGAAGAATCTGATGATGAAGACATGGCTATGTTTGCCAAGAAATTCAAAAAATTCATGAAATTGAAAAAGTTTGGGAAGGGTGGCTATTCAAAGAAATCTGGGCACAACAAAGGAGATAGTTATGAGAGAAGAGATGATCAACCAAAATGTTTTGAATGCAACAAACCGGGTCATCTCAAAGTGAATTGTCCGAAGCTAAAATCCAAGTACCCACAGAAGAAAGCCATGAAGGCTACATGGGACGATATTGACACTGAGGGTGAAACAGATGAAGAAGAGGAAGTTGCAAATGTTGTTTGTCTTATGGCAAACGACACTCCTGAGGCTACATGGGACGATCTTGATACTGATAGTGAAACAGATGAAGAAGAGAAGGCTACCAAGGTTGCCTGTCTTATGGCAAATGACACCCCTAAGGTTGGTCAGTCATCCAAGAAGAAAAATGTGTGGATGGTTGACAGTGGGTGCTCGAGGCATATGACTGGTGATGCCTCACTATTCTTGAAGTTGAGTAACAAGGCCAGTGGATCTGTGAAGTTTGCCAACAATGAATCTGCTCAAGTAATAGGTAAAGGTTGTGTGGGTAAGGAAAACACAATCAAAATTAAAAATGCTTTACTAGTTGATGGTGTAAAATTTAACTTGCTAAGTGTTAGTCAATTATGTGATAGTGATTTTGATGTGTATTTTTCTGTTGATAAATGTGTTATTGCTCATAGGACTTCTAAACTTTATATTACTGGCTTTCGAGAAAACAATGTGTATTATGTTGATTTTGACAATGTGAGTGATGATATTGTATGCATGCCTTCCTTGCTTGATGATGTGAATCTGTGGCATAGACGTCTAGGACATGCTAGTATAGAACTTTTATCTAAGTTGTGTAAGAATGAGCATGTTAGAGGTCTACCCAAGCTAAAGTATGAAAAGGGTCCATTATGTGATGCATGTCAGCTGGGTAAGTTGCATAAAACTTCCTTCAATTCAAAACCTGTTATTTCCACTAACAATGTGCTTGAATTGCTCCATCCTGATTTATTTGGTGAGATTGATGTTGTAAGTCTAGGAGGGGCCAAGTATGTCTTCGTGATTGTAGATGATTATTCTAGGTATACTTGGGTCATTCTACTTGCAAATAAAAGTGATGCTTTTAATGAGTTTGCTAAGTTGTGTAGAAAGTTACAAAATGAGAAAAGCTTAGCCATCAAGGAAATTAGAAGTGATCATGGAGGAGAGTACGAAAATTCATCATTCAAGACTTGGTGTGAAAAGTTTGGTGTTCATCACAACTTTTCAGCTCCAAGGACTCCTCAACAAAACGGTGTGGTGGAAAGAAAGAACAGAACCATACAAGAGATGAGCAGAACAATGCTGAACGAGCACAACCTTCCCAAGTATTTTTGGGGACATGCAGTTGATACAGCATGTCATGTGATCAACCGGGTGTACCTGAGGCCATCTCTTAACAAGACGCCATACGAGCTGTGGAATGGTAGAGCTCCAAATATTTCATACTTCAAGGTTTTTGGAAGTAAATGCTTCATTCTCAACACAAAGGACAAGTTGGGTAAGTTTGATGCAAAATCAACTGAAGGTATCTTTATGGGTTATTCAAGTCATAGTAGAGCATATATTGTTTACAATAAAATTGATAAATGTATGCAAGAATCAATACATGTTTCTTTTGATGAGACTAACCCATTTGCTAAGAAAGTTGATGATGAGGATGAAGTAGTTGAAGTGATCAAAGACAGAATGCCTGAATCAACCAGTGAAAGTGTGGAAGAAGCCGAGGTGAAAGTGGAACCTCATGAAGAAACTGAAGTGGAACGAGATCCCCAAGACATCGATGACCATCTCCATGGAAGAACACATGATGATTTGCCCAAGACTTGGAAATCAGTTCGAGATCATCCCATGGAGCAAATTATTGGTAGTCCATCAAAGGGGGTAACCACTCGTTCTTCTCTTAATCATTTATGCTTTCATAGTGCTTTTGTCTCTCAGATAGTTCCTAATAATATTAAGGAAGCCTTATGTGATCCAGAATGGGTTTTGTCAATGCAAAAAGAACTTGAACAATTTGAACGAAACAAAGTTTGGCATTTAGTCGAAAAACCTGTTGATAGAACCATCATTGGTACTAAATGGGTTTTTCGCAACAAACTTGATGAAAATGGTGTTATTTTATTAAATAAAAGTCGTTTAGTTGTTCAAGGTTTTAACCAAATCGAAGGGGTGGATTTTGAAGAAACTTTTGCTCCGGTGGCTAGGTTGGAGTCCATTCGTATCATCCTAGCCTTTGCTAGTTACATGGACTTCAAACTACACCAAATGGATGTCAAGAGTGCCTTCCTAAATGGATTTTTAGAAGAGGAAGTATATGTAAAACAACCCCCTGGTTTTGAAGATTTTAAGAAACCAAACCATGTTTTCAAACTTGACAAAGCACTTTATGGATTAAAACAAGCTCCTAGAGCTTGGTATGAGAGGCTGAGCAAACATTTACTTGCAAATGGTTTCAAAAAGGGTAAGATTGATTCTACCTTATTCCTTAAAACCAAGGGCAAACATATCATAGTAGTTCAAATTTATGTCGATGATATTATTTTTGGGTCTACTAATGATGATCTGTGCAAGGAGTTTTCTGACATGATGACTAGCGAGTTTGAGATGAGCATGATGGGGGAGCTGACCTTCTTTTTGGGACTTCAAGTGAAGCAAATGAAGGAAGGAATCTTCATTTGTCAAAATAAGTTCTCAAAGGAGCTGCTAAAGAAGTTTGACATGAGTGATGCAAAGGAGATTGGTACTCCCATGGCAACTGCAACAAAGTTGGATAAGGACGAGCAAGGTAAACCAGTAAACGAAACGATGTATCGAGGTATGATCGGTAGTCTCTTATATTTAACTGCTTCTCGACCTGATATTATGTTTGCTGTGTGCTTGTGTGCTCGATTTCAAGCATGTCCAAAAGAATCACATTTAAAAGCTGTAAAACGGATTCTTAGATATGTTAAGGGAACCATAGATTTTGGACTGTGGTACCCGAAATCGAGTCAGTTTGCTTTGGTCGGTTTTTGTGATGCTGATTTTGCTGGATGTACATTAGATAGGAAAAGTACTAGTGGAACCTGTCATTTCTTAGGGCCTTGTTTGACTTCCTGGTCTAGTAAAAAGCAGAACAGTGTTGCTTTGTCCGACGCTGAAGCCGAATACGTGGCGGTTGGAAATTGCGTAGCACAAGTTCTGTGGATGAAACAGACTTTGGAGGATTTTGGTTTGTTATATGACAATGTGCCAGTTCTATGTGATAACACTAGTGCCATTAACATTGCTAAGAACCCCATCCAACACTCTAGAACTAAGCATATAGACATAAGGCATCATTTCATTAGAGACCATGTTTCTAGGGGGAGCATAGCATTAAACTTTGTAGGCACCGATGACCAACTAGCGGACATCTTCACGAAACCACTAGCCGAAGCTCAATTTTGTAAGATCCGGAGAGAGCTCGGTATGCTTGATTTTGCCAGCCTGTGATTATGTGATGTATTTTTGAGGTGCTATGTGCTTGTTATATTATATGCTATGTGATTATGTGCTTGTATTCCCTCCTTTTTGATGAAAACAAAGGGGGAGAAAGTCTTGATGTTTTCTTGATGTTTGTTTATTTAACTCACTATGTTTGGTTCTCTTGCGTGTAAGTTGTTTATTTTCTTGATGCTTATGCTTAGGGGGAGCTTAAGCCGTTATTTCTTGTTTATCGCCTCCCTATGCATAAGGTAATTTGTTATCATCAAAAAGGGGGAGTTTGTTGAACCAAGGTCAAACACTCTTTGTTTTGAATGATAACAAATTACAATCTGTTTACTAATGGTTATAGTTGAACCAAAGCACAGGGCTGAACCAAAGCAGGGCAATGAACCAAAGCGCTTGACATGATATTTAAAGTGTAGAAGCTCGAAGGAGAAGCTACTCAAGCGTTCAAGACTTATGTGTTATATTGTTTTGCATAGGACGCGTGTAAGATCCCGTCACTTCTGCTTTATAACTTTTGTAATTGAGAGATGATCTTTTAAAATTGAACTGTCTTGGAAAAATATTTTATATAAAACCATGTTTAATTAGGTTAGGCACAAAGTGTTTTTAAAGAAATAGTTTGAGTTTGTTTTTTTTAAGAAAATAGATTCATGAGTTAGTGTTTTAAAAAGAATTTGTTTTTGAAGTAAAGAATCGATTCTTGATTTGGTACATAAAGCTAGAAATCGATTCCCACTTATTTCTAAAGCCAAGAATCGATTTCCCTCTTGCCTTAGAAGCAAGAAATCGATTTCCTCCTTCCTTTAAAAGCCAACAATCGATTTCCCACATCTAATTTGGTTTTTGAAAGAACTTGTTTTGGAAAGAAAACAATCGATTGATGACTTTGTGTATTTTAAGCAAGGAATCGATTTTATAACTTGTTTAGGAAGCCAAAAATCGATTTCCCTTCTATTCTTTTAAAGCCAATAATCGATTTCTATATTAGATTGGTTTTAGAAAAGAATTTGTTTTGGAAAGAAAACAATCTTAGTTTGGGAAGCAAGGAATCGATTTTATAACTCATTTGGGAAGCTCAAAATCGATTTCCATCTTACTTCTTTTAAGTAAGGAATCGATTCTCCACTTATTTTTTTTGTAAGCACAACTTGTTTTTGAAGCTAGCAATCGATTTCTCTCTTACTTCTTTTAAGTAAGAAATCGATTTCCAACTTATATTTTAAAGAGTAAAATCGATTTTCAACTTACTTCTTTTAAGCAATCAATCGATTCTTCACTTATCATCAATTGTGTTAAAAAGTTCTTCAACGGTCATATTTTTACAATCCCTATAAATAGGATTGGGTTTTCACGATTAAAGATACACAATACACAAATAAAAAAAAAAGAAAAGAACGCAAACACTCACCGTCACATTCTTTCTTCACGTTCTTCATCTAGGGTTTAAAATCTCTCATCTCTCTCAACTACATCTTGTTATACTGCTTGAGTGATTGGATCCTAGCTTTCATTTTGTAATCATCTAATACTTGGTTGTTGTGAAATCCTGGGAAGTTTTCTTGGGTAATTCAATCGGGGAGGAGATTGAATTGTAGCGAAATCCTTAGCGGGGAGCTTGGGTTCTCAATTTGGGGAAAATTGAGATTGGTGTGGTAGCTATATCGAAGTTGCTTGCTTGTAAGACGTTGAAGAAGTATCTTCTCATATAGTGGTTATTATCAAGTCCAAAGGTTGCAAAGCCGGAGGCCGAGGACGTAGGGCTTTTATCCCGAACCTCGTAAAAATCACGGTGTACTCCTTTCCCTTATCTTTATATTGCTTATCTTTTATAATTGTTAACTGTCGTCGCATTTGCTATTATCACGCGCATATTTAATTATCGTTATAATAATAATTGTTTCTGCCATTGCATATTTGATTATCGTTATAATTATAATTGCTTCTGCCATTGTCATAGTTTGCATAAGTTGTTGCATATAGTTTAAATCCCCTTTTCCGCATTTGATTTAAACTTGCATCGTTAACTTTTCGAAAATCCAAAAGAAGTCATTTTTAGCATATAACCTTATTCACCCCCCCTCTAAGGTTATCATATAGTCCAACACTTATATGTTGAAAGTGTATATTATGTATACTACTAAGTAAAATGATTTTTTAAGTGGGGTAAGTTCCCCCAATTACTCCTACCTAGATCCGTCTCTGAGCGTGCAGCCCTACTCTGTGTCTTTTAAGATGAGTATCTAGTCAGCATTGCATCTGATTTCTACATCGCTTCTGCAAGCCCTACTCTGCATCATGATAGCTATGCAATATGTGTTTAGTTTGATCCCTTTTTATTTAGTTTTCCGTTATTAACTTTCATATTAAATAGTTTTTGGAAGTAGAATAACATTGTTTTCAATAGTGAGTTCAAAGACTTTTTTTTTTGACGTGGTGAGTTCAAAGACTTTAGTTAGTTGTTAATGCATTGTTTTTTTGGGATACTTGGTACTCTTAAACCTTTCATTTTGTGTGTCCATCATTTAGCTAGGCAGGGAGATCACCAAGCAACCAAAAGGAAGCAAAAAGACAACATTGAATTTGATATTTCATCGCCTAGCGAACAGACAGCTTGTCTTGGGACACAACAAAGAAAAGAAGGAAAGTTTCTGCACAATTTCACCTCACGATGGAGCTTCATCGCCTCACAATGAAGACACAATTTGGCACATCACCCCGTGATGGACTGCAGTTTTGATAACATTTAAGCCCAAAATCATGAAAAATTGGGTCATCTTATGGGGAGCAAAAAGATGGTTTTGGGAGCTGTGAAAAGAGGAAGAATTAGAGCTTCTCCACCCTTGGGAACATGAGTAGCTAAACTTCTTATGTTTGGAAGAGATGAATCTTTCCCAAACTATCATGTGATTCCATTGTTATGATCAATACAATTTAGTTATCCTTTTAATTTTGACTTTACCTTCGTTCTTATTGTTTTTCAATGATTATTGTTATTGTGATGAATTAGGGTTTGCTTTCACCATTGGAAGATGAGTTATGTAATGAGGTTTAAGGTCATGAATGTGATGATTATAGGAATATGACATTACAATCAGGAATTCCATTAATTCTATGTGTTTAAAGATTTGTTTAGTGGTGTTACAGTTAAGGAATTAGGGTTTAACATTAGATAAAATGGGTTTTGAGGCAAGGGAATGCCCTAAATATTTAATAATTGAATTGAATCTTTTAATTGGGTAATTGAATTGGAATTGATCAATGGTATATTGCATGATAGTGTAGGGGAGGGATTTGTTTTCTAGCCACTTTTATTCTTGAATTTTATTAACATATAATCTATTTACAGATTCTGTAAAATTTTAATGGAATATTTAGTAATAAACCTATTAAATTGATAATTAACAGCAATTTTTGAGTTCGACACTCGGTCTTACCGATTTTATTGTGCACTAATTAGGTACACTTGTCGTGATCAACAACATCTTGTGAAAAGACTGCATCTATTGGTAAGCATTTGACTTATATGGTGCATCGGGTCCAAGTTTGTGTCTCGTGAAGAGCTCATCTGGTCAAAGCGTGAATTTGGTATTACCATTTAGTAATATGACTCGTACTGTGTTGGCACTACCACATTGTACTTCTACGAAAAAAAAGCATGTTGTGAATACACTCTATGCATAATATATGGCTTTTAACGGTTTGTCCTTTTGTGGAAAAACCCTAGCTAGGTCACTAGAGTTGTTTTTGGAACACCAATAAGGTCACACCAGCATTATTATTAGTTTTGCCTATATAATGAAGACTTCAACTCGCTAAGCAGGGTTGGCGAATCTTATCAAATCCTGATTCTCTTCTATCTAGATGCCTAAAAGCTCGCTATTTTCCCCGTGGCAACTTCCTCAAGTCACAGTTAGGCCATTGGCCAAGCTACACTTGGAGAAGTATTCATGAAGCCTTGTGGATTCTCAAGCGGGCCTATTTGTGGAGAGTTGGAACTGGGCTTTATATTGACATTTGGGAGGATAACTGGCTACCAATGCAAAATGGTTACAAGATCCGGACTCCAAAACTGCCTCCATCGGAACTCGCCCAAGTTTCCCAGCTGATTCTACATGATCTAGGTACATGGAATTCTCTGCTAATTAATGAAACTTTTTTGCCTTTTGAAGCTATGCAGATTCTTCAGCTCCCTCTCCCGAACTCTAATCAGATGGACCAGTTAATCTGGGGTCCCAACAAGAAAGGTATATTTTCTGTCAAGAGTGCTTATCATTGCATTAAGAGGTGTGAGGAATATGATTCCTCTCACATGTCTCACCAGCAACGGGAACCTGAAGTATGGTCAAAACTATGGAGAATCCAAACAATGCCAAAACATGTGCACTTGGCATGGAGGATCCTACATGCAAGTCTCCCAACAAAGAAGCATTTAATTAGTAGAGGCTTAATGTTAATTAGAGCCGTTTTGTCCGAGGTGTGGGATGGCTGAAAAGGATATCGATCATGTGTTCAAAGATTGTATGTGGGCTAAACAGGTTTGGTTCCATTCTCCTTTTGGTGCTCGGTTTGATAATGTTGATACTTCTTTCACCTCATGGCTTCATTATACTATATTGCTCTCATCACCTGAGGTCACTGCTTATGTTTTGTCTTTATGCTTTAGTATTTGGCATGCACGTAATAAGTCTTGCTTTGAGAATAATTTTATTCCAATTGATGTAATGGTTAAAAAGGCTTGGTGCATTGTTGAAGAACACAAGACTTTGTTGAATACTCAGGTTACATCCTCTCCTCCTCATGTGCCAACCTCACCGTCTTCTTGGAATCCTCCATCTCGGATGCCGTATAAGGTTAACGTTGATGCTGCTGGCCCTATGAACGAAAAATGGGGCGTAGGCGCTATTATTAGAGATGGGGATGAGTTTGTATTAGCAGCTGGCACATGGAATTTTGAAGCCTTACCTGACGCTGATATTGTTAAGGCAATGAGAATGAAATTAGCACTCCAATTTGCATTGGCTATGGGTTTTTTGAAATTGAGGTTGAAGGTGACTCACTCAATGTGATTCGAGGAGTGCAAGGAGCCACTTCTGATCACTCCTACTTTGGTTTGTTGATTAATGATTATCGTAGGATTATTAGTTCATTTAGTGCTTTTATGTTACAACATGTTAGAAGAACTGCTAATTTTCCAGCACACCACTTAGCTAAGTTTGCTTTAGTTTCGACTGATTCAGTTTGGATTGAGGAATGCCCTCATTGTATTGTTTCATTTGTTGCAGCTGATTTAGCTTCTTAATGAAATCATTTTCTCGTCAAAAAAAAAAGAGAGAAGACTTCAACTCTAAATTAAGCATCAAAAGTATTCGAAAAATAAAATATTTCACATATTGTGAATATCTAAGGAAACCCGAACAAGAGTTGGCCCAAGAACCGACTTTATTCTTTACTCTTTCTAAAAGTTATTTTCTTTAATTTGTAATTTGTAAAATCTTAAAGCTTTATGTGTAAACTTATTTTTATTTCATGAAGAGAATGCATAATTTTTATTTCAAACTTATTTGAAAAACAGTAACTTGCATAGTTGTGGCAATTCTTTATAGGCCTAACCATACTTGGTCGTTCTAAGAAGTTAAGAATTAAGGCAAGGTTGGTAGAAAAAATCTTAAGGTTGTAAACTCAACCCACCAAGTTGAGATTTTTAGTTGTGAGATTCCATTAAGGTTGGTCAACTTTCCATGGTTTAAACTCAACCAACTTGTATTCTCATGGCTTTTTGCTACAAGAATTTGCTAATTACTGACAGTTATATTCGTTAGTAATGGCCTAAAGTCTGACAGTATAGGCCTAAAATTGGTCGCTAATTGTTGTTTTCTGACGGGTTTACCAACAGGTCACACATGCTGCAGTGAGGGTTGTCGGAAACACATACTGACAGCCAAGGTAAATTCGTCGGTAATTATTGGTGGCTTTACCTGTCAGGAATCCGTGGGTAATTAGTGTGGGGTGTGTGTCTGTTGCTAATTACCGACGGGCTAGCTTATCCGTCAGTATACACAACATGTGCCATAATTACCGACATCCAAATCCATATGTAATTAAATAGTGGATTTTATTTTTTAGTTTTTTTTCAACATGCTCATTTTTTTATATTTGTATTTATATGTAAAGAAATATAAAATATATTAAACCATTATATATATTTCAATTGTATTTCTAATCCTACACACAACAATTTCACACAATAACAACATTCTTAACATTCCTAACTCAATTTCAAATTCACATTTCAGTTCCTATCTTAGCAATGGTCTCCTAATACTATCCTAACATGGTTTTAACGCAATAACAACATCTCTAACATAGTTTAAATATCAAGGTTATTAACAACAATATCCACAATAATAGAAACCTAACGTTTCTTTCTAGCTTTGTTTTCAGTTCCTATCTCTAAAAAACTAATTTGAAAGAATTAAATTAGGATACTTACTTGAGAGAGAGAGAGAGAGAGAGAGAGAGAAGTTGCAGTGACGGTCAAGGACGCAACGGCGATGCTGAGACGGTGCTGGCGATATTTCTGGTGGTGGTTGTGAGTTTGCGCCGGAGGGTGGGAGAGAAGAGAAGAGGAGAAAGTGAGAAGAGGAAGCAAAAGTGAGGGGTTTTGTTGTGAATCGTGGTTTTAATTAAACCATTTTAACAGGAAAGACCGTTGGTTATAAAGTAACTCAAAAAGTCACTTTATTAACGACGGCCAAATCGTCGGTAACTCCCTCAATATTGATTTCAAAATTCCCTCGCTTTTTTTTTTGATAGGCAAAGTGGTTAGAAATTAGTGTGTTAATTGTTAGAGGGGAGGGGGGAGCGGGGTTCGAACCCCGTACGCCTACGTTTTTCCACCAACGATGTCCCTTTCACTCAACCATGTGAGCTATCCTTCTGGGACAAAATTCCCTCGCTTATTACCGACGACCACATCCGTCGGTAACTCCCTCTGTATTAATTTCAAATTCCCTTGCTTATTACTGACAGCCAAATTCTTCGTTAACTAGACTTTTACTGACGAGGTCGTGGTCCGTGGGTCCGTCGGTAATTACAGTTTTTCTTGTAGTGTTTAGCCTAGTCCTCCATGATTTCGCACCAAAAGATTTTACTCTAGATATTTTTCCATAAGAAGGGTTTTGTATAATAAGATTTTAAGGGTGATCTTTTTATTTTCTCCGGCTTAAAAATACTCTTTATGAAACCGTTACTATCGCATGCATGAGTGCATAGAGACATATTCCCCAACTGTGTCAAGCATATTATAACTTATGTATTAGCATAAATTGAAGTCACTTTAATCAAATGCAATTTTCACATTAACTCTATATGCAAAGAACTTCATGAACAATTAGTTTTGTGGCAGCATACAAGTCAAGAGAGTGACTGGTATAACTGTAAACTGATGTGTACGTACCCATATGTGATGATTTATCATGTGTGTGAATACATATAGAGTGAATGGAGTATTGATTGCGATGAGCTAAACTTTAATGCAAGCAAAGTTATTTACATGAAAGAAATAGAATGGGGGGCATGTACTATACAGTATACACAGTCAGCGATTACAGCTTGGCAGATATGAATCCCTCATAATTATATTCACACAATTTTTGCAGTGTTGGAAAGCAACAAAAGCGAAAGAAACACAAAAGCTACACATGCTGATCACAATACATGAATAAATGAAAGAGGAATGAACTAGCTAGCAATGGAAGAAGGTGTAGTAGCATCTAGTGGTGCCTAAACCTACTACTACTAGAGGCCACACAATTGAAGGGTTGGAAAGTGACCCTACAACATCATAACCCAACGGTTTTCT
The DNA here is from genome assembly GCA_963573325.1 of Astragalus glycyphyllos. Lineage (NCBI taxonomy): Eukaryota > Viridiplantae > Streptophyta > Magnoliopsida > Fabales > Fabaceae > Astragalus > Astragalus glycyphyllos. The sequence continues at coordinate 114,872,404 of OY754307.1, forward strand.
CAGAGAGGGTGGTGAAGTGTATAGTAATATAGTAGTAAGGGCACATAGTACGTAGAAGTAGCTTCTAGTGTGGGGTTAGTTTTCATATTATCATTGAAGGATATAAAGAGATATGAATGAAAGAAAAAAAGAGTGTTTGGCTTTCCAGCTCTGAACACTGAAAAAATCGAAACTGTTAATAACATATGCTTCTACACCTAACTTACCTAGCTATAGCTGCAGGCTCATCCTACGATTTGGCCTATAAATGCAAATATATATATATATATATAAAGTATTTGACATACTCACTAGAGGAGTCGATTTTAGCCGAGCCCAACGGTATGATCTAGTATTCTGTATTGGGTTGGACACACAAATAGAGGCTCAAAAAACACTATGCCATTTTGGCCCAGCCCAATTGGTTTATAGGTTAGGTTGGGCTCGCCTTTTATGCTTTTCTAAAAAAGATATATGGTTTACTTTGTTAAAAAATTGGACTAGGCCGAACTTGTTTGTTCGCCTAGTATTTTGGCATGAGGTATAAGTATATAGTCTAATATGTTGGAAATTCAAGTGTGAGTGTTTAGTCCTATATCGGCTATGAATGAATTATATGAAGGATATATAAGAGAGGAGACCCATATACCTGATGCCTTAAGGTTTTAGGTGAAGATGTGGCGTCCAAATATCTTGGTGGTCCGATTCGTTGGATAGCTCGGTGTTGCTCTCAATGCTCCTCCGGACTTCCCAACATAATAGACAACTGAGTTAGTCCAACCTAATCCATTTTTACGTTTTGGCCTAATGTGCCAAGACCGACTCCCTGTTTGATAGCTCTACCAAAACAAAGAGTCAAGCCTACCAAAATCACCCCTTCACCGAGGGATAGTTGTGTCCCTCTAAAACCAAAATTAGCGGAATCACATATCCCAGAGCTTCTATGACCTTGGCTAATAACCACATCTATGAATATAGCTAAAGTATAACGAAGTCTCAAACATATCTAATACTGTTTTATTGGAGAAAATAAATTTTCAGATCACCAGTTAAAAGACCGCATGCAACATGCCAAACTATAAGCAAACCAATGACCATCAACCATGTTGTGCCCCTTAGATTTAGTTAAATATACACACTTCAAATGGGATTGTTGGGTAAGCTCGCCACTACCGAATAAAGTTCCATTTTTAGCTATCTGGTTGATCTGTACTTATGTGTCAGAATTCCCTTACATATGGTCCCTCCCTGAATTTCTGTGGTCTCCCTTTATCCCTCTTTATGGTGGTGGATAGCTGACTTTTTAGATCATTAAGCCTTTATAGTGATAGATCAATGGATGAGGTTTGTCATTTGATGAACTCCCCCATGGGATCATTTGTCCCTTGTGTATATGCTTATATAAACATGTATTTTTTCTTAAAAACAAATTTTAAGGGGAGGGGATCCCGGTCGAATACAAGTTAGAGAAAACATTTTGGCTCTTTAAACACTTACGAATGAAATCATATTTACCTTACACCAGGTCACTAGTGGGGAGTTGAACCCACAACTTATGATTACAAAACATGTCATGATCACCACTAGGCTAATCTGATTATGTAAACTTGTCTTTTGGTTGGGGGTTATATTTTCATTTGCACATGTCAGTTAGTGATGTGATTTAATTAAGGCCTGTAGTATTATAGATGAAGTAAACAATGATATTTAGTTATTCTAACAAACTTAGGCACCATATAATTGGTAGATGTGTGTAACAAAAGTTTTGAAGACAGATTTCCATCACCAAATAAAATTGGGGCTCAAAAAGATATTGGACCACATGTGAGAGGGTTTCAATATTTGCTATATATCGATGTTAGAGGAAGGTAGATCGAAGTATTTGTTTTGAATGACAATCATGTGGTGTATCTGGGTTTATTGGGTTCATCGGAACCATATTCTTTTTAGAGCTCAAATTTTTAATCCTGAATTGGTAGTCAATCATGTTAAGACTATAACTTGGAGCTGATTCATAAGCAAAGACGGTTGTAATTTAGCTTTTTAAAAATTTCTAATTTGTGTCAAAAAAAATTCTGATTGGTTGAGAAATCCTTTTGTACGTATGATCTCGGTGTAATTTGTTTTCTTTCCTCGTTCTTCGTGGGGTACTCTTTTGCTTCCAAACGTCTTTTTCCCACGGGATTTTGGCCCAGTGAGGTTTTAATGACCCTTTGTATTTGTAAGAGTTGAGGTACACCAAATACTCCTTTCTATTAATATATATTTTGCTTATAAAAAAATGTTTGAGGAAAGGTTTGTAAATGAAAATTTTATATTATCCTTGAGTTTTATTGGGTGTATCAAATACCGATCAGCTAAATTAATTTGGAGTGCAAGACCCAAAAAGTCTAGCAAAACGAGCTACTCGGCCCGTATCGGATCCCAAATTTATTGGACTAGGTCAAAGAGTCTTAGGCAAAATTAATTTGAACTCATACTTTAGAGCTCAAGTATGATCCTATGTATGTTGCGGTTTTTTCGAGCCAGTCCTCATCATAAAATGTTTTTTCCACACAATATTGCATTCAGTAAATTCAGTAATTGTACATGGTGTTTTTCCCGACAATATTTTTTAAATATCCTCACTTGATTCATTAAAATTAAGTCACCAATTTAGAGACCAAGTTATCAATTTAGTCTCTAAGTTTACATCTCTTAACATATTTAGTCCCTAAAGTATATGACATAATTAGTAGCCCCTAAAGTGAGTGACGTCCATAAATTACCTCTAAATGTTTTATAGTCTTGCATAGACTAATGAGATATATTTATTTAATTGTCATGGACTAATTTGAGAGATTTCCCAAACGTTAGAAACTACTTATTACTTTATACTCTAAGGAACAAAAGTAGAAGCAAGTGTAAGTCCATGAACTATATTGAGAGTTTAGTTTTTACTATTTAACTATCATAACTGAAAGAGCCCAGGGGTCTAGGTGAAAAATTATAAACTCAGAGAGTTAAAAATAAAATTATAAAAATAAATAAATGACTTTTTTTACAGGCAAGGGCCTCCTTAAGCTATATATAGATCCACCACTAATTGTGTAGTTTTGTTATCTATCATGTTCAAATCGCTATTTGTATGTACTTTTTTTTGGAATTGCTATTGTATGTTCAAACAAGCATATGTACTATTTGTATGCAGGGCGGGCTCTCGGCCTAGGCCGGGGGTGCGACTACCTAGGTCCCACGTTTGTAAGGGGCCCAAAAGAAATTTATACTAAGCCTAAATTATACTAGTGTTATAACAAATGCACTTAATGATGTTCCTAGTGAACAAGAAAATCCCCATTTTGATATTTATGATCCAAAAAATTTGGAAAATCTTGATAACAATTTGAATGATATTCTAGTCGAAAAGGGGCCTACTCGAGAAATGAACCTTAACTTTCCCTTAGACAAATATTTTAGGCATTTTTCAAATGAGTATTATTTAAGAAAATTAAGCAATGGTGAGACAGAGATTAGTGATTGGAAATAGTTAGCTTATTGCAAATATGTTGACATTATATTGTTTTTGTTATAGATTGTTTTTTTAAGCAAAAAAGAGACAGGGAGCCTCGTTAAAACTTTTTGATGCAAACCTTTCTTAGGGAAAAATCATCTAAAAGAAAAGAGTACTCCCCCCTATTATTATTAAAAAAGGAAAAAAAAAGAATGAAAGTGACAGAGAAACCAATGGGAGACTAGACCAAAACCCTTAGCAGGAACGAACGTTAGGAAACGATAAAAAGCAAGACCTAACCTATTATGGGTAAAGTCCTCTAAAGCAAAATTGCGCAACATCTCCCACCATTGTTATAAATTGTTTAAAACTTTAAATCTTCTAGTAACTTGAACTTCCTAGCAAATGAGGGCATAAGTGATTGGAAGCATATTAGCCAAAAACTCAAATAACGTGAAAATAGTGTCGAGCATATGACTAATATGAATACTTGGAATGAATTGAGAATAAGATTGGGTAAAAATCCGACAATTGATAAACACACATGCAAGAAGAAATTATGAAAAAGAAAGAACATTGGAGACAAGTTTTACATATAATACTTTCAATTGTGAAATGTCTTGCTAAATGAAATAAGTTATAAAACTGTTATTATGTATTAAAGCGTATTATATTAAGTGGAAATAAGTTGTTTTTTTTATCTTTTATTGAAATATTTTCAAATTAAAAAATAGTTATAAGGGTTCTTTTTCTCACACTTTACCTAGGGCTCATAAAATGCCAAGAACGGGATGGTTTGTATGTACTATTTTTTCCATCAAATTTGTATGTATTGGGTTGAAATAACTCCTGTAATATGTAATCTATACCTATGTATAGTAAAAAAAAAAATTCCATTTACTAATTGTTTTGTACTACTTTTTAAAACTATTATATCCTTAAATCACCTATTTTTTTACCCTAAAACCAACTTACTCTTTTAAAAACAATGGTAAGTAAATTTTAACATTAATAAATTAAAATTATCAATTTGAATTTGTAAGTTCAAATTATCAATTTATTAAAAGATTATATAAAGAATAATTTTAAATCTGTAAACTCAAATTATCATTTCAAATTTAACAAAAACTATGCTACTCATAGGAAGAAGCGATGGCGGGTTAGGGGAGTCCCGGCAAGTCAAGGTCGGTCCTAGGAAGAAAGAACCTTTTCCTTTAAGAAGTCAAATTAAAAAATAGGTAATGTGGAAAATAGCAATTCCTAGCTAGCATTGGGTAAAATAGGGCAGACATACAATTTTACTTCTATACTTGAACAAACATAATATATGCCAAGTATAAATATTATTTTGATCTCCGCAAATATAGTAAATTTTCATTTTAGTCTCTGATTTTTTCTTGTTAAAAATATATCCTTGTAATTTACAAATTCATCCATTTTCATCCTTTAAATGCCTTAATTTTTTGGGTGTGTGGCACTTATCGACATGTACTTTTAATGACGTGGCACTTCTTCAAATGAGTATTATTCAAGAAAATTAAGCAATGGTGAGATTAGTGATTGGAAATGGTTAGTTTGTTGCAAATATGTTGACAAAGTATATTGTTTTTGTTATAAATTGTTTTTACCCAATCCAGAAACTTTTAATGTGGCACTTCCTACGTAACACTTCTTCTCAAATCCCTAGCCAAAAACCCATCCCCAAAGAAAGAGAAAGAAAAAGGGAGAACACCACCACTCTCATCATCGGGCCACCGTCGGAGCACCACCACAATGTCATCTATCTCTCTCTCTCTCTCTACCCCCTCAAAATCTCTCTTCCCTCCACCATCATCTCATTGCCACCTACTCTCTTGGCATCCCTCTATGGATCCATCTCTCCCTCCTTCAGTTTCCTCTTTTCCACCACTCCCTATCTCTCAACGAGTGTCTCTCTCAGTCGTATTTCTCTCTCCTTGAACAACATATTAATCTCTCCATCTTGACAATTCTCCTCTTGTCTACTAATCCTCTCCCGATCTTGCCACGCCCTGCTTCATGGTGCCACTTTTCTTCTCCCTCAAAGTTGATCAAGGCAGTTGCTGCAATTTTGTGATTAAGGTTTCAGAGGGAGAGGACATGAATTAGGGTTGAGAAAGTGAAATTAGGGACTTGAGTGCTAGAAGCATCCTACACGTGCGAGCCACTACTAAGCAGGATAAAAATGTGACACATCAACTCTAAAACCATCTAAGGGACTACAATGGATACTTTTATAAATAGCAAGGGTATTTCTTTTAAAAAAATTTGAGGGTCTAAAAAAAAATTTACTATATTTGCAGAACTATGAACTTAGTTTAGTATATTTGTCATATTTTGACTTTTTCATTGACACATGTATCGTTCATGGGTCATTATTATTTTTTAATTTACAAAATAATCTATTTACTAATACATACAATTAATATGCAATATCGAGTTTCTCAAAACAAACCTTAAATAATAAATCTAATAAACTATAAATACATAAGTTAGCTTAATAAAAAATTAGTGTCCATCTTTCAGTTGGTTCTTATAAATATTTTTTTCTGTTAATAGTGAGAGATCCAGAAACTTTAATAGTGGGGGAATAATATATAATATTTTCTCAAAAAAACATTATAAGTTTTTACAAAATACATAATTTAATTAAAAAAAATCCTAAAATACCTATATTTTTATAAATTATATAGCCAAAAAGATAAAATTAATAATAATTTATTCTCTTTTTTTATTTATCTCTTGTGAATTTCTACATTTAATTTAAAAATTTATCTTATAGAGGTAAATTGTATTTGTTTGTGAAGGAAAAATAAATTTATTATATATATTTCTAACAAATTTAGCTTTTCTAGTGGGGGCAAGTGCCCCCAATTATTTACATATGCATCCGTCCCCTGTTAAAAATCTTAAACAATGTTAAACAATTATTTTATATATATAATATAATTGCTATAACAGATAATAGAAGGCTAGCTACTGCTAATGAATTAATAATATCTCTTACAGAAAATGTCATCTGCATATGTTTAGGAGCATATTACTGTCATCAAAGTAGTTATAAGCCTTAAATAGAAAAAAGTTAGGGAAGGAATTAGAATTTGATTATTATTAAACAGCCTGAAAAGCAAAGTCCTAGTAGTAGTAGTAGTATATACGTGGGAATATGAAGTCCATTAATTGGTTAATTACCAAATAACACCCCTCCACCTAAACAACAATAAGAACAAGGATAATGTCATTGTTATGGCTGACACACCCATTTTGCCTGTAATCTAAACATTTCTTTTTTTAATGATAATTTATTTTTTATTATTTGTCACAACCAATGTTGTTGTCTATAGTGTGTACTTATAATTAAGCCCACTCCTACTATTTATTATTGAGTAAAGTTGAAAGAGAAAGGAAGGCAGCCACCTCATAAAGGTGTTAAAGAAGAGCGATTGAGACTGTATAAGCTATACTACTACATTGTACAGTGGGGGGTGGTGTAGGTAAGAGGTGGTGGTCCAAACTACAAAATTAACGCTATAAACACATAGCTCATGCTATAGCTATATTTGTGAAGACAACAGTTGTCTCGTACCCCTAATTATTGTCATCCCACACCACACTTAATGTGTTAGTGTATACTCTCGTCTCTTGTGGAAGCATTTATTACATCACTCCATCGGTGTAGGGCTACTTAGAAACCTTAATCTTCACATAATATACATTCTCTGTCATGATTATTGTAATTAATTAAGAAGTTATATACATCTTTTTTTGTCTGATGGTCAATGTCAGGACCGAACACACACAAATGAGAAACCAAGGTTTAACATCCGGTGAAGATCTAACCCGGCAACGGAGTGTCCATAAACAACATTTATGCCGTTGCGACGAAGTCTTAGAACAGAAGTTATAAATTTAGATAGAAGAACTAAAATATTCTATAAAACAAGTATTTTCATGGGAGTCTTTAGAGATGTCAAATCAGGTTGTTCATCCCTTATTGCTAGTTCTAATGCTAATTTCAGTGAAATGGACATCGGCTCTGAGTGTGTTCGTAGAATTGTGTATGGTGTATATTTTCCATTTTGTTAAAACTAATAAATAAGAGTCGAGTTGCTCGGTCGTGCCTAGCTTATCAAACCAAATTGCAAAAGTCGACTGAGTTGGGCTAACCTTTTAGTTTAGGTCCATACTCTGTATAACCCCCTCTACTCAGTGGACACCAAAAAAACCAGTGAAAAGACCAAATTGCCATTAATGAATCACATGCATGCCTTTTTTTCCGGATTTATGAAGGTTTGGACCATAAGATTCGAACCAGTTTGGATCTTAAGCATCAACTGTATTATTTTCACGAATCAATACACAGACACCCCTTTCATGCTTTTTTTACAGGTTCGAAGGATGGGGAACGAACCTGATCAGAATTTTGACATTGAACTGGTTCGAAGGGAGCAATGTGAGCAGAGAAGAGGGCGAGATTGAGGGAGAAGAGAAGAGAAGAGGGCGATTTTGAGGGAGTAGAGGAGTAGGATTCAGAGTGAGAGAATGAGTTGGAATGGAGGGTGTGTATGTGTGAGTGTGAGAGGGAAAGGAAAGGGATTGGGTATTTTGAATGAGGGGGATTTTGGGGATTTTGGGGGTTGAGAGTGTCTACTGAATAGGGAGGGAGTTATATGAAGTATAACCCTTTAGTTTATTGAGTCATGTTTACCTAGCTTAACTTGGGCTAACTTGAGTTTATTGAGCCATGTTTACATACCTTAACTCAGTCTCAAAAGTCAAAACATATGACTGGAATTGAGTCAAAACACATAGCTCACTGAGCCATGTTTACATACCTTACCTGAGTTTATTGAACCAATTTATTTAACTAATTAAAAAATATAATCAAAACCCCACTTTATAACAAGTGAAATAATTAAATTTTCTAAAAAAAAATGCATAAAAAGCAAGCCTAGCTATAGCTAATCTAACTCAATGAGCCAACTAAGTTGGACCAAATTGATTCAATATTGTTCACAAAATTAAGAATATGTACAATTATTTTCTTGCTAGCATTCAAGAATCCAGCCTAATCCAAAATACGTACCAACAAGCCAAACCGAAATTGACAACTCTAAGAGTCTTATATTTGTCACATATGACACATTAATTAACATTCTTTTTATTTATTTATTTATTTATTTATTTATTTATGTAATATGTTACAAGTTTTTCTCAAAAAAAATGTAATATGTTACAACTTGTTTTATAACTTTTGATATTTAATATAAAAATTCTGTCAAATTCATTCTAACGAGTATGTTGTAAGAATAAGGTAAACAGTCATTTTGGTTCTTTAATATGTAAGGCGCTGCCAATCTCTATATGTATCTAAGTTGCAAAAACATTCTCGAGTGTCTCTTAGTTACTAAATTATTTTGGTTCTCAAATGTGTTTTTTGTTAGTTAATTTGGTTCTCAAATGTGTTTTTTATTAATCAAATTAGACCCTAAAATTACTTAAAAAAAAACTCTCAGAAATGTGTTTGCAATTTTAATACATTCAGGGCCTGTAATACAATGCCTCCCACACTCAAGGACAAAAAGTTCAGTTTATCCCAAATAATAAGATATCAATCAATCATAAATTAAATATAGCAAGTATGGTGAATCAGATTAAATATTTATTTTGAAGGTGGCTTATAAGTAATGCAGGTCGATCGTAAATTTTTTGATTGGTTGGATAGTCCCAGTGGCGGATCTTCTTGTAGACTAGGGAGGGCCACGGCCTGTCCTAAAAAATGTTAAATTACTATAGTACCCCTATTTTTAAAACTTTGATATTAAATATATAAAAGCTTTACAACTTTAAGATATATGTGATATCTGGCTAAAATATGCTTTTTTATACATCAATAATATTTTTTACTCAATGTATAGATAATTTTTTTACCGTCACCAAAAAATTATTACAATGTATAGGTAATATGTAACACTGTATATAATAAATGTATGGTATTTTTTATATTTTTGGAGTATAAATTTTATTCATATTTTTAATATTATCACATATCTTATATTAGAACTAGAAATTATGAATAGAAGGTTGATAATTTTTGAATTTTTTTTCTCATCAGCATTTTAGAATTATCTTTTTACAAACAACTTCAATCGAGTCTCTGAGAAACCAAAATTGCATTTTTAATCATTTAATTTTATTTATAGTTAATTTAAATTTATATTTATCTACTTTAATTATAGTTGAATTTCTGTGTCTCTGTTCATGCAATTCTGAGATTCAATGTTTCTTTCATGAGCGGTCCTCCCTAACTTTTTGGTCAAGATCCACCACTGGATAGTCCACTAGTGTGTATGAACAACATTTCATAGTTTGTTTGTTAATTTGGACTACCCTTAGTACTTCGCTATAATCTAATTTGTTTATAAGAAACCATAAAATTAAGGGTCTCCTTAATATGGACCTTTTTAAAAAAGTCACCGGTGACCTTTACCATTTTAGTAAGTTTTAATAAAATACTAATTTTATTTTTCATTTTTTACTATTCAAAAATTCATTTTTTACTAAAAAACTAATTTAAATACATCATTTAAATATTCTTCCTCCCACATTGTTTTTGTTCTCTTTATCCTATTTTCTTTAAAGTAAATCTAATTTATTATTTCATCTTTTTTAGTATTTTTATCTTTTTAATTCCCTTTATGCTCTTTATATTAGTTAAATAAATTGTATTTTTTAATTATATTTAACTTTTTTTGAAATTCAACATTTTTTTTTACAATATGAAATTCAACATATAAATTATTCAATTTACATAAATTTGGTTCTAGAATTTTTTCATTTCTTTGTATTAGGTTATTTGGTTTTAAAATACTACATGTTAAACAAATTTTCTTTTCCATATCATAGTTTAGGGTTTTCTTATAATTTATCTTTTTTTTAATGGTAAAATAATACATATTATATATAATATTGAGGAACACTAAACTTTTTTTTTTTGGTGATATGAGGAACACTAAACTTATATACAAGGAAATCCCTCTAAATCATAAAGGAACAAAGACAAAAAGCTAAAAGCAAGAAAACATCATCTCCTACTATACAGGAAGCCCAACTCAACATGTGAAAGGAACAGTAGTATCGCGATACCAATTTTCTCTCATTGTTTTTTTACTTTTATTTATTTTTAGGGTAAAGCACATTTCTTAAATTAATGTGTTTTTTCTTATAAAAAAAATGGACGTGTTTTTCGATGTTTTGAATTAATGCATTGTCAAAACTTTTAAGAGTCGATGTGAGGATCTCTTTGGTGGGTGATCTGTAAGTGCCTCTGTAAATGCTCGGAGAGCCGTGAGGTCTGCCCTAACCCTAGTAAGCCCTCAGAATCCATTTCACCTAAACTTTTCACAATAAAAAAAAACTTTTAAATTTTTTAAATGATAATTTTAAAGGGTCCACATTATATATCAATTAAAGGGTCCACATTTTATATCAAAGAGATCAGAAGGTCCAAATTTTATATTAGTTTCTTCTATAAAGACTAATCTATATAGGCTTTAAATCATGTGTTGTTTTGTTAGCTAAAAAGAGAAGGCTGAGGGCGGCGGCACCACCTTCTCTAGCTAGGGCTTTAACTGGGAATCTAGCTAGCTTAGTTAAATGCACTTCTTTCTATCTGTCCTCAACATATGATATGTCAATGTGACATTACCTCGGAAATTCTTGGAAAGTGTTAGTTACCAACTGTTTGCAGTTTAAGGCCAGAAACTAAACCAGAGTGGAATAAAAAATAAAAAAATTGAAGATTACTATTAAAATTTATGACATACAGGTACGTATGGTGGAATTAATATATTATTTTCGGTATGAAATATGGATTCTGATTAGCTGGTTAAACTTGATTTTCAATTGCTTTCTATTGCATATTTATGTCCACTTCTCCAATAACGAAAATATACAAAGAAAGAAAGAATCATGTGTTGCTCTTTTCATAGCATTATTATTTTCTTTACTCTCATGTCAATGATAACTAATTTTAGGAAACAAAAGGTGAAGAAAAAAAATAAAAGACTGTCACAAATATTTAGATTATAGTTTTCATAATTTAGTGGTAAGAGTGTATAGGCTCAAGAGCTTGAAATTGAATTCCCTCATGGACAAGAGATAGTTGTAAAATGACCATTTATCGTCACTTTAATTGAGGATAGTTTATCTCTTCCAAATTATTTAAGAAAAAAGTTTTATACTTTTTCTTTGTTAAAAAAATGAAAACTTTAATACACTCTATCTTTTTTGCATTTTGTGTATGTGTAATGCTGAATCTCACAAATCTCACAGTGTATTTACATCATACTTGGATCAAATTTTGCACTGACCAACACCGATCGAATTTGTCTCGACCGAATTTGTCTATGGCAAGAATCAAACCAGGGAGTACGAGTCGACCCTCCATATATATCCCAAGATATATTAAACCATTGGGCTCTCTGGTTCGATTCCCGCCATATGATCAATACATTAACCCAAACTAATTTCCCACAAGATTGAAGAAAGTCATTTCTTGTTGTTTTAAGTAGAGAACACATAAGTTAATTATCGTGAATTTCTTGAATAAGCAATTCGCGATGTATAGTATTGCTCTCTATTTATAACCTTGTTATAATAATAATTATTATAATAACAATAAATTTATAATTATTATTATATTTTTGTTTTTTTGTCGAGACCAAGGTATCCACCGCCGAACGCAGTGACTAATCCCCTCGCTGGATTGGAGGCACCTCGAAGGGTGAGACAGTTGGCCCAGGGATTTAAAGTTGTTCCGTACCCAAGGCGAGGATCGAACCCTCGACACTTGGTTAAGGGAGGATGAGCCCCAACCGCTCAACCACAACCCTGGGTTATTATTATATTTTTGTTGATCATTAATTATGTGTAATGTTTGGATCATTACAACAACTACTAAAATGAGTGTAAAAAATCTTTAAAAAAAAGATATGAAGGGTATCACAGTCGTACAAATACGAAAGCTGCCTTGATAAAATTGTAATTTAAATGTGACTAGATGCAAATGGTGTTGCAAAAGCCTGGTTTGATCCCCTTTTTCCCTCAATTTCAAACTCTACAACTTGAGTATGACAATATTAATCTTTTTGCTTGTCTATATCATAGATGCAAATGTTGAATTTATGGTGATCGGAGTCTCTGCCTAACCCATACAAATAGGCACATAGATTACAGGTGGACCACATATGATATATAGCTTTCATAAATATGGTCACCAATTCTGTATAGAGCTAGCTAGCACCATTATTTTTCAATTTATTGAATAGTCTACAGTATTAATTAAAATGGAGTGCTTCTGTAAATATATAATCAAGGATCAATTTGATTAACTATGGGAAAAAGTTTGAGATTGTCACTAAGATTTAGAGACGAAAAAATGATAAATTTTGTCTTTAAGAATTAGTGTTGCCTAATTTAATTTAATTTAATTTTCTGACCAAACAAAAAAAACCGATAACTAATTTAAAGATTAAATTTCCTTTTTTCCATCTCTACTTTCCTCATATTTCAAACTTTTTCAATAATGAGTTACTCAAAAAGTTTAGGCGAGTTTGATTTTTTTTTTTTTAAACGGGTAAGTTCTTAGAAATTTATAAATATCTAAAACCCATAAGAGAAAAAGTATAGAGAAAAGGGGGACATGGGTGTTCAAACCCTTACAAAATAGCTTGAGGGAGTAACATGGTACCAAGGAGGATCAGAGCGGCACCATTAACTAAAACCTCCAATCTTTCACCTCCTACTTCTATAGCAAAAATAATGATCAGACTTAATCTTAGCCAGAAATCATTTTCATTACACGTTAATTTTATAAAAAAAATATCTTCTATGTTTACTATCCTATATGAGAAAATATATAGGAAGTGCGCTATTGGAGTGGTCGGAGAAAGAAATTAACTAAATGACAAGTGTAAGGATTTTCTAGACTCATTAAAAAGAAACTCCATGTTTCTTTTTTCTTTTTTCCTTTTCAAATTTTCTTATAGAGGTAGACATCGATAGCTCACTAAAAGTGTCATTGAGATTATACTTATAAAGAACTTTTTTGTAAGTATGATAGTGTTGGTGAGGCATAGTTGGATAAGTTTGGTGGGAAATTTGGCTTTGCCAAGTTTAAAGGTGTGGATGATAGGTAGCTTTTTTAAAAAAGGCTTGATAGCATAGTTATAAGGATTGGAACCTATTAGTTGAGAGTACCTTCCCCTTCCAAGGTTTTTACATGGAACATGTCAAAACTTGAAAAGTATCCCATGGTGTTTATCTTTTATTCCAATAACTTGAAGCACTAGGCCCATCAACATCATATGATACCCACATAATTGTATGTAACGCTTTAAAAGTGTTATCAGAGTCACACCAAAAACATGCATGTTCAAATGAATGATATGTCCTGAGAATGCAAAACCCTACAAATGTTATCTAAAGCTATGTCTTATAATTCTTACTTAAGCGGCGTGTATTGAATGGAAGTTTCATTGAGATACCAATTTCTTTAGACATTATCTAATTGTTGAATCTTGATAACACAATCTTAAGGGGATAGGAACTATATATTTTGAAGAATAACAGTTCCCTGATTGGTGTGAGCTGGATGTTCCCCTTGGAGGATAGTTTTGTTTTCGTGTTTTGTTTTCTGCATGGCTCCTCGGTCCAGGTCTCTGCCTGAGTGTCTAGATCTATTGTATACAGGTTTTTGCGTTTCTCAAATACACAATATATATTTAATATATATTATTTTGCTGTTAAAAAAAAGTTTCAAGAGAGGATGGTCACAAATCTAATTGTGGAATTACCTATATTTGACGTCAACTTTTAAGTCGCCCAAGCATTTTGAAATCATGAAAAACTTGGTGACAGAGCCAACAATTACTAAAAAAACTAGCGATTAGAAAGCATCCGTTTATCTACCCTTAGGGTTCGTTTGATTCGCAAACAGGTATAAGTACTGGAGTGGTCTAGACAGTACAGTACTGAACAACATGTTGCCTACTACACTATTTGATGAACACTAGACAACACAAGCAAAAAATGTAAAATTTATTATAAATCTCTTTATGCAATTTTATAATTATTTTATATAACATATATTATAATACAATCAGAAAATTACAGTGAAAATAATATGAGAGAGCATAAGAGAGGGAGAGAGAGAGAGAGAGAGAGAGAGAATAAGAAAAGGAGAGGGAAAGAGATGTCATGATATGAGAAAATATATAGAAGAGAGATGAGAGGTAGAGGGAGGGAGAGTGAAAGGAGAGATAAGAATGAGATAGGAAAGAGGCCGAAGAGGGAGAGATAGGATAGAGGAGAGAGAGAGAGAGAGAGAGAGAGAAAGGGAGGGAGATAGGAGTAATAATATGAGAAAATATATAGAAGAGAGATGGGTTGTAGAGAGAGAGGGGAGAGAGGGGAATGAGATATGATAGAGGGAGAGGAAGAGAGAAGATGGAGGGGAGAGAGAGGGATAGTGGGAAGAGAGAAGGAAAGAGGAGAGAGAGAGAGAGAGAATATAGGAGAGAGTAGAGAAAGGAGAGAAAAAAATTATTGAGTATGAAATAATAATAATAATAATAATAATAGAACTTTTTGTAATTTTTTGGGGTGAATAGAACGTTGCATTGTGGGACGGAAAGTTGTACTATGGTTTTGTGAGGAACAAGAATTTGGGGTTTTGTCTAGTTCCTTGCCTCCACTGTTGTCCAGTACCATGAAAAGTTTTCCAAATCAAACAGTGCAACTGGAGTTGTCCATTCTCGGCCCCTGCTTTTTAGCAAATCAAACGTACCCTTAGTGTTGTTGTAAACTTTCATGCTTTAGTCAACTTGTTTTTCAACAAGCAAGTACACTGCACGACATGTATTAATAAAATAGGGTTAATTATACTTTTCGTCCCTACAAATATAAACATTTTGTTTTAGATCAATGTATTTTTTTTATTTTATCTCTAATTTACTAAAACAAATTAAACAACAAGGACTAAAAGCGAAACTTCTATATTGTAGTAATGAAAAGTAAAAAAAATATTTCTATAGGGACTCCCTCTTGTCTGTTTTACGAATGGTAGAGGGAATTTCTACTGAGGGGTAACACTCCCTCTTGTCTGTTTTACAATTGTTCCGTAAATCATTTAGATTGCATTTCTAGGCCAGAATGTACACTTTCTTTTGCGCAAGTGTTATTTATTTTTTGATGACTTTGGTCTATTTAGTCTTCTGATTAGTTGTAAATATGTATGAGTTGAGTACCCCTGTACTCATATATTTTTATAAGATGTTTGCTTTAAAAAAAATAGAGGAAATCCATGAGAAGGGACAACATTTTTTTTTGAACAACACAATCAGGTTATACCATTAATAAATAATTGGGCTAAGCCCGAACCGAATACAACAACAATCAATTAAACCAGGATCTAGGTCACAACCCGTCCCAACCCAAAACACAGCCAAACACACATCTAACAACCACCAACATAAACCACTTACATTGAAAGGGAAACATTACAACCACACACTCACCAATCAATTGTTAACCCTAAAAGGAAAAAGAAGAACGAACCACCCTCAACTCTGCGAATTAATGCACTCGATCACCACAATCCAGCTCCAAAACAACACAAATCGAAACGGAAGGGGATGTAACCTAGTTACAATGATGCGATTAAGTAGCAGCAAGCTTAGCAACAAGATCAGCACCTCCATTTGCCTTGTCGATTAACCCAGAAAAAACCCATTGAGGTAAAGTTATTTTTTATCATCAGAATGTCTTGAACAATTATTGTAATTTCTCTTCTAATAATGTTGCCTCTACATGTCGTAATTAAATACACGCAATCCAATTTAAAGAGCATCAATTAAATACACGCAATCCGATTCAAATAGCACCCAAGCGAGTTTCAAGTTCACCGCAAAGGATACAACCTCTCTCAAAGCTAGAGTTTCAGCAACCAAGGCGGAGTGAGCAAAGATCTTCGAGGTAACACCAGCAATCAACTCTCCTTTAGCATTTCTGCATACAATACCATTGAAAACACGACCTGATCTCACATCACGCTGAGCGTCAGAGTTGATTTTAATCGTAATGTTTCGAGGGGGATGCCATCTTACCATGGCTCCACTGAACTAGGGGGTTACGCTCCGCCGAGTTAGTGGTAGGAATAGAGCCTAGGATATCTGCGTTGAGGGATTTCACAGAAAAAAGGACCTCACTAGGGTTATAGGTTTCTTTTCTTCAAAGATCACAAGGTTTCTAGCTTTCCAAATCATCCTCGAACCAAGTAAAGCGACCGAAAGTTGAGAGGTCATATCTTATCCTGAGAGCTCCATAGAATCCAGAAAATAGTCAAGCCACATAGACATACTAGTAACAGAGGTAGCAGTAGGCACTGGGCAGATTTGGAGACCAAACAAGATAGAGGTGGTCCAAGGGAAAGAAAGGAAGAGTTGTTCAATAGTTCCTTTTCATTTTTGCAAATTGGGCGGAGTCTCTAGCCACCCTCCTCCTAAACATATCACTTCTAGTGGCCATAGCGTTATGTTTCACCCTCCAAGCAAATTAAACTGCTTCACTCTCTCGGAAACCTTAGCCTCCCAAATAGCCTTCCAAGAAGCTGATGAGTGAGAGTAGGAGGAAGAAGCTTGTAGATTAGCATTTAGACCCATTCGTAAGTTAATATTATCCTGATTTGATAGTCTAGTTACCACCCTTTGAGGGGAGGTGGGGCAAATGAGTTGATCATCCTTCAAGGACCAACCAGTAGGGGTTTTCAAGGCTTCAACAGTAGAACCAGTTTCTAGAGGTTCCCTTAAAGTAGATACATCTCAGCAATACAGGATCAATCAGTTCTTGGATTTTTGACAACACACAACCTTCCTTCACCACTGCCTGAAGGGACAATGTTCAAGGGCGTACCTATGATTGGTACATCACAAAGGAAAAAACATGTTATTTGTGTTCGGGTTACAAAATGTATAAGAATATATTTTACAGAAAATTCAAAATGTTTGTAAAAATAAAAATAAAATACGTACATGAACTATATGTCATATTTAAAAATATTTACTGGAATTTACCATTGGAATATGATATGAAAAATCACGTTATTAATGCTATGAATTTTCCATACATTCTATAACTAAAACTAATGCTTTGAATTTGCCATACATTCTACAACTAAAAAAATAACTTACTGGAATCAATGGAAGATATGCGTGGTGACAATAGAATAACGATGAAATAACACATTTAAAAGCTGAAACTAAAAAGGTGATATTTGGTTTCTTTTTTTGGGATCTGGGTTTTGTTGAATTTGAAGTGAACTCAGGGGGGTTGAAGTTTCCAAGGGGGAGATATACTATTGGTAATTGGTTAAGATTATTTTCCCTTAAATTTATACTGATAAAGGGAAATGACTATTGAAATGATATAAAAATGTGAATAGATTTTAAAAAATTCAGTATTATTCAATATTATTATTTCAAAAACTACTTTTAAGATAATATGACTTTGGTGGTTCGATCTTCAAAAATGGATGAAGTTGAATCCAGGCTTTATGGCCGAACTATGAATTAGTTAGCCTCTTTCTTCTGGACACTAGAGCAGATTCAAAGATGTCTAGACTAAAAAAACACAGAGAGACCCTAGGTGTCGGTTGAATTGACAATTTCAGTAATATGAAATGTCGGCTCTTAAATTTGAACTCAGGTGTGATCGTGTTATAGTGTGTGGGGCATTTATTAGTTAATCTATGTTGAGAGAGAGAGAGAGAGGCAAGAGGTAAGGTATAGGGTGGCCTGCAGAGAGAGAGAGGTCGGTTGTGTTCTAAAAATTCTCTCAGCTGTGCCTCAGCTAGGATGGGAGGGACCAACAAACAGCACACACAGCACACAATGAATGGCACCAAAAGTCAAAAAAATAAATAAAAGTAAGAAAACTCCAAACAACCTAACACTGTTTCCTCCTCCTCTCTCTCTCTCTCTCGTTGGCATTGCATTTGCATCCCCCCTCTACTTCCAACAACAACTTGTCATTGATATATTGTTTTTCCTTTTTCCAAATTGAAAAATATTTTCATTAACAAAAAAATAATATTAGTCTCAAATCAAAACCATATATATGTATTGCACAGATTATTATTCCAAATATTATATGAAAACGACTGGTTGCTCACATGACCCCAATATGTACATTATTCATGGGCCCCCCACGTAAGTGTAGTAACCCTTTTCTTTCTTTCTTTCTTTCTCTCTCTCTTTCTAACCTTGAGAGAAAAAAGAATAAAAACTGGGTTGCAACAAACATTTTTGCTTCTTTTTTCTTTCTTGTTTGTAAAGAACCTTCCTTCCTGTGAAATAGTAACTAGTTAACCTTCCCTTTCATTCTCTCAACTCTCAAGTATCATGTTTGCTTGTTTAGGTCAACAAGAATAACCACAAACTTGACCTTATTTTTGGAATTATAATAATTCTCCACATATATGCCTTGTTTGTCTTTAGGGTTTGATTGATGGTCAAATATGAAGGCACCGACTCTTTCAATTTTCTTCTGTACTTCTTCTTAGTTTTCATTTACAGCCTCACAATTCTGCTTCTCCAATATCCTCCTCAAATTATTCTTCCTTGGTAGTAATTCTTTTATTTATTCATATATAATAATAATATTTTTTGAAATTCAATTTCTTTCCCTTGTTTGTTTATTTATTTATATTTTCCTCCCCACTTTCTTATTCCATTTTTTGTTTGATTTTTTTTTTCTTCTGAGATCCAGAGGTTATAATTAGCAGAATTTAAGGTGGGACAGACATAGACTCTATAATAATTTGATGGAGTTGATGCAAGAAGCTGATGATATTAGCTTCAGAGAAGAAGAGGAAGAAGAAGAAGAAGAAATCACAAGAAACACAAGAGAAGAAAGTAGCAGTAAGAATCAACATCATCACTATAATAGTCCTTTTTCTTCACCTTCTCTTTCTTTATCTTCTTCACCTTCAACAAACCATCATCATCATGCAATCAACAATATTCCTCCTCATCAACAACAAATTCCATGGTTCAATATGAATATTCATGATCATCATCATCATCATCAAAACTCACCAGAATCTCACAATTCATCATCTGGATTAGGGTTAAAGCAACTAGATTTCATGGAATTGTCACTAGGAAACAACAAAGATGATCCTTCAACAAGTGGTGTTGATCCTAGTAGTACTTCTTCTTCTTCTGCTAACCACCAAGTTCAAGTTGTTGAAGCAATTGAGAAAGAACACATGTTTGATAAAGTGGTAACACCAAGTGATGTGGGGAAATTAAACAGGTTAGTGATACCAAAACAACATGCTGAGAAGTATTTCCCACTTGATTCAACAACAAATGAAAAAGGTCTTCTTTTGAATTTTGAAGATACGAATGGAAAGTTATGGAGATTTAGATACTCTTATTGGAATAGTAGTCAAAGTTATGTTATGACTAAAGGTTGGAGTCGTTTTGTTAAAGAGAAGAAATTAGATGCTGGTGATATTGTTTCATTTCAACGTGGTGTTGGTGAATTATATAGACATAGATTATATATTGATTGGAGGAGAAGATCTAATCATCATCATCAATATCATGATCCTTCAACAACATTGTTCACTCCTTTCTTTCTTCCTAATCCTAATCAACCACCACATTACTCTATGATTAGGTGGGGTGCTACTGCTGCCACTCCTGCCACTACTGCCAGATTGTACTCTACTTCACCACATACACCTAGGCATTATAATTATCATATGTATCACCCTTTTAATCAGCAACAAAATCATGGTGCTATTGGTGGTTCTGGAAGTGGAAATCACTCTCAATATAATTATAATGAACAACTGAGTAGTTCTTCATCAGCAGCAGCAGCAGGTTATTATATGAGGTCAGCAGCAACATCAATGCCAATATTTTCTGATGTTCAAAGACAACAACAAGAAGGAAGAGGTGTTGGAGGAGCTAATATTTCACTTTCACCAATGATTATTGATTCTGTTCCTGTTGCTCATCATCATCATAATCATAATCATAGTCATTATCAGCAGCAGCAGCAGCAACAACAATATGGTGGTAATAAGAGTGGTTCTAATAGTGCAGCAAAAAGACTAAGGTTATTTGGGGTGAATATGGAGTGTGGTTCTTCAACAAATGAAGATGCTAAGGCTAATTCAATTCCTTTTTCTTCTTCATCTTCTTTACAACCTCATCAGCATGAAGACAATCTTTCCGTTTCACCATCAACAACAAGGTTTGGGGATCAAAGAGAGGAAGCTGCTTCAATGCTTTTTGATTTGGATCCCTCTTTGCAATACAAGCAGTGATGAGTCTGATGATCATGAAATCATGAAATGAAAACAAATAATGAAGAAGATGCTATTACTAGTTAATTCTTAAGTTATTGGCCCTCTTTTGCAGCATCTTTATTATATGTTAATTTTTTTCCCTTTCATTTGCTACAAAGGAAAGAGCTAGCTAGCTCCCAGATTTTGTTAATCTTCTTCTTCTGATGATGTTGATGATGATTCTGATCATTTAATTAGCATTTGAAATTTTAGTATGTTTAGAAATGCTGAATGAATTTCGTTAAGTTGAGACATTTTCAATTGTGTATAGTAATAGTAATTAGTAATGATTTTGTTTTTTGTCTCTTAATATAAATATAATACTGTGCTCATTTTTTTTCTCTCTCCCTTTTGGTTTCCTGCATTTAATGATATACACAGAAAAGCTTGTTGCTTTCTACTTTCCTCTAATGTTTCTGTTAGCCTTGTTGGGTTGATGTCTGCTTCTGTTTTTTCTTCTGCTGCTGCTCTTCCTGCTACTCCTTACTCCTTAAGTTAGGCATTTTAGCTTTGCAGATAGACCCTCAGAAACTTGTACAGCTGTTAAAGGGTAATTTTTTTCAACTTCCTTTGTTATATTATTACCATTAACCATTTATTGGTTATCAATGAATAGTTACTTGCACATTTTTTCTTACTTTTTTCCTTTTCTAATATACTTTCTTGACTTCTCTTGTTTATAGGCTTAGACAGTTTCTTGTTTGGATCAGCACTGCACAATAACATGTTTCGGGTAAGTAAAAAAATGTACCTTTTTTCCCTCTAAAGAGTGTGAGGCCTAAATCAGATGCTTATCTTATTAATATTTGATGCTGTTTAGATTTCATTATTTACTTTATGGATTTAGATTCCTCATGCATGTGTCTGTATATACGATGCTTAATGCTTAATGCTTAATTAGTCTTTCATCACAGTCTTTTTTACTGTTCACAAGTTGAAAAAACTTTGGTGGTTACTAACATTTATTTTTTGATTTGTCACAGTCATTGCAATAATTACAGCTGTGAGATGAGACTTTTTGGACATTGAATCAAGGAGCTTTATATTTTGGCAATCAATTTATAAGGTGATCAATTAATTAGTTTATTTATTATATATTTTTTGCATAAAATGTGGGATACTATAATAAGTAAGTGTAGGAGTTTGATTCTTTCAAGACATATATATACTGTGTGCACTACATGATTCTGTTGATCAATCTAATGAAAGGACAAATATGACATTCAAATTATGAGGTGGATTTGTATGGACTGGGTAAAGAGACTTGTCTTGTTCTAGTGGAACATGGATACTTTTTGTCTTTAGGTTATATATAAGCACTATTCATCTGTTCATTTTACATTTGTTCATATATATGTATTTTCACAATGTTTATTTATTTAGTGTGTCATAGATTGTTAGAAATCACAGTGGTATGAATATTACAATCAATCACATTGAATGCAAAAAACCAAAATATACTGTTGAGGTATAAATAGTAGATAAACCAAACAGAATGTAATGTTTTCAGGGTGTGTGACAATGGGGAAAACAAAATCAACACATAGGACAGTTAGATCAACAGTATATATATAAGAAAGACAAGACATATATACATAGGAGCAGGCCTTTTGTTTTTGCTACACAGACTTGAATGTGATGGTTATTTTTTGCATCTGTTAAACTAAATTAATTTAATAAAATATATATAGGATAGGAGTATCTCAGATCCTTTTAGTAAAGTCAATTTACATGAGCTCACCTCCAAAGTCTTGGAAGGATCCTTATGTCTGCTGGAAAATTAAAGAATGAAAGAGACTTGAAATGGAGCTTCTGTTTTTTGGGATCTGGGAGGATGAACAAGTTGTTTCAAATACTTGGAACAAAACAACATAGGAACAGATATTCAGTTAAGATAAAATAGAGGGTAAACAGATTCAAAATCATTTTTTTTCATTATTTTTTGTATTATAATATGCTATCAAGTTAACTAGAATTGTTTTTCTTTTGAATGGCAAAAATATATTAGTAGGAGTTTAGGAATACTCCAATCCACTTTGAAGTGACTTAGTGGAATGAGACAATACAAAGGGTCTCTATAGAGGAAACGCCAATAGCAGATATCTCCCAAAAAATACATTAGTTTCTATAGGGATACACTTTCCTAGGTCTATATGTCACTCATAGTACAAATAAGGATGAGTAGAAATGGGGTAATTTTTTCTAACAAGACTCCTGATCGATCTGAGACTTTATTTTTGGCTAAAACGTATTCATAGAAGTGGTTTTTGACTAAGACTAAGTCAAGTCATTGCCTCTTCTATGAGTTGTGTGTGGCCTCGTTGAAATGCCTTTTCAGGAGATAGGGGTAATTTTCTGTAGTTTTTATTAACCCGTTTCGAGGTGTGTGGGATAATTGCTTTGGTCGGGGATTTTTTTTGTGTTGTTTATGGCTTGAGTTGTGACCTTTTTGGTTTGATGTTGATAATTTTTTGTGTATCTTAAAAACACACCTTATATATAATATATATTTTTTCGCTGTTAAAAAAATACAAATGCGGATGAGACTTGCCCATGCCAAAAACCATTTCTATCTATAAGAGTGACTTTACACAATCAATTACCTCCCTCATAATTGGTATATATATATATCCTTAAAAAAAAGCCGACACAACCGACAGTACTGTATTCTAGATTAAGGGTGACCCATTTTTACAGTGCAAAGTAACCCTCATAGCTTAGAAATTGGAGAAATAACAGATTTCGACGAATAAAATCACATCTCAACTAGTCTGCTTTCGCACACCACACGCTTAGAAAAAATGGTAATCTAGAAAATAAATGAACTGCCAACTCTAGTGAGATCCTAAGTCTAGACAAAGTATTCCTCCTCTTGTGATAACACATTGGATGAGAAAAGAGAGGGAAGCTCCAGCAGAAGGGTCTACTCCCATACAATTAGGCACCTCCAAGAAAACTCCCAGATCCAAAAGGACACCTCCCACCTACTAGAGGCGGCAACCACGACGTTGGGGTCTGCAGAGACTGAAAAGAACCTAGGAAACCTACACCTCATAAAAATTCCACCTAGCCAAGTATCTTGCCAGAACGAGGTGGATCTCTCGTCACTAAAATTCCTTCTAACACCTTGTGAACCAATCCCCACACAGTCCCTGACTCTCAATTAAGAAGATGTCCTTCAATCATACAAAGTCACGACGAGGAACCACCAAGCTAGAGAAGTATAAAAAATTCGCTACTTCCAACCTATTTCTAGTCACCAAGATCTTATGCAATACCACATCACCCTCCTGAGTAGCCTCCACCTCCACTTAGCTAACAAACTAGTATTAACTAGCCTAATGTCTCTAACCCTAAGGTGACCCCAACTCTTAAGCTTACAAATATGTGATCAATTCACCCACGTGATTTTCTTCACCTCTGCCGCCCCACCCCACAAGAATTTCCTTTGTATCCTAATAACCTCCTCAGAGTTTGGCCTTCCTAAGATTTTTCTATCTTGATGCATAAGGATCTCAGGGTGGTGTATGGGTATGAGATCTTACACGAGACAACTATTTTCCTAGGAGAAGGCCTCTTGATGGTTTGACTCAGTTGTTATCCTTGATTTCTCTCTTCCACTCGGAAGATCGATGGATTTGGGAGGCGAATGATGGGGAAATCTACTTGGTTGAATCATCTTAGAACCACTTGTCCACTAGGAACCTATTTCGGGATGGATTTTTGATTTAGCGATATTAGATTATGGATAAGAAATGGAGGTGTCATGCTCCAACAAAAGTTATTGTTTTCACTTGGAGCTTCATATGAATAAGATCCCCTTTAAGAAAAACCTACTCAGAAGATGTGTGATTGGAGATCATGATGGTATTTCTTGTGGTTCGTGGGAAACGATCTAGGGAGACGAAGTCCTGCTTTTTCTTTTTTGAAAGGGAAACATATAATATATAGATAGTTGAGCACAAGAGACTCAACCCATATTCAAAAAATAGATAACGACCTCCATGAAGAGAGAAAAAACGGGAAGGAAAAAACTACCTCCTAGAAATACAACCGATAAGATCAACAAATCACTAATAATAAAATAAACAAATAGGAGAATTACCTCTAGACAATCAAATTAGATAAAAAGTAATTTAGATAATGAAAATAAACTTTTAAGATTTACAAAACTAAATACACATATAACTATTTTTCTTAATAAGTGTACAATTAGTTAATTTTTCTTAATTATACTTAATAAAGGGGAGTATGAATCGGGGATTGAGAAATAAAAATAAATAAATAAATAAATAAATAGAAGGGGGTCATGCAATTAATATGAAAGAGATCAGGCTCCATGTCTAGTCAATCAGATTTAAGTCATGCAATAAGATAATATTTTCACTCATCATTTTAATTGCAATTGCTTACAAAAATTCATATTCTCTTTTGGTTTGTTGATTATTTCTTGTTTGCTTCTTATCAGTGCTCTATATATGCAGAAGGGAAATGTAGAAGCACCCAGCAAGGTCAGACCTTATGAATTAAAGATCCAAGTGCTGCCAGTGGCATTGTAGAAATCCTAAACTATAAGGTAATAATTTTCAGATAATGTGTGTCTTCTCTTCTGAGGATCAGACTCCATGTCCGGTCAATGATGTTTAAGTCCTGCAATAATTAGATAATACATGCACTAATCACTTTAATTGCAATTGCTTACAAAAATTCATATTAATTAATTGCTATTTTCTTCTCTTTATTAAATTGATATTAATTAAATCAGAAAATGGATATATATGACTTATCCTAAAAACATTTAGATGGAGATGTAAGAATTGTTTTCTTCTCTTTCTTTGTTGTTTGCTATTATCAGTTAGTTTAGGGTACTCTTTTTCTTTCTTAGGTCATTTTTCCAATGAGTTTTTGTTCTTAAAGGTTTTAACGAGACCCTTTAATTGATTGGGTCAAAGTACTTATATTCCCTTCAATAAAATTTTGTTTATCTAAAAAACGAATTGCTTTTTGTGCCCCGACTCATTTCATATTGAAAATTGAGTGGTAAAAGAGAATAGTTTCTCTCCATTAATTTTCTTCAGGAAGAAATAGAGATATTCATTATTTATATATATATATATATATATATATGTATGTATGTATGTATATAACTGATAATATAAATGGTGGTATATACCATGTTGAAAATTTATTAAGGTTATTTACACATAGCAAGAAGTTTAGTAAATTTAATCGGTTTTGATGGAAGTGTTTATTTTCCTAAAATACCCTTAATTTACCATTTCACTCCACATATTTTTTTGCCAAAATAATTAGTTAAGGGTACTATTGATAATATATATAATACTCCCACCGTTTCATTTTAGTTGTCTTTTCTGGGCAAAATTTGTTCCAATTTATTTGTCGTTTTCAAATTTCAAGTTAACACTAATTACTTTTTCTTATCAATTATACATCTACTTCATTATTTATTTTACACTTACATTAATGAAGAGAGAGTGTAACTATGTGAGTGGACTAATAATAGGTAATAGCTGCATATTTGAAATTTACTTTGTAATCAAAGCTATTTCTTGGTTTGTGCATGCATTTTTGAACTTTGAAAGCGGCAAATAAAATGAAACAAAACTACTTTTAAAAAACGACATGTATTGTGAAACGGAGGTACGTAGTAAAAATGATCTCTATCTACTCTAGACAGAGATAACATGTTTGCAGGTGAATTTAAAGGTTGTGAATTTGATGTGTGAAAGTTTATAACCAGGACTTCAAATTAATTAATTATATGTTATGAATACACATGTACTAGTCCTTGTAAAACAAAAAAGGATGTATGCATACAATTATGTCAATGATATGTTATGAATTTATTTTTGACTACATATCTCATTTCCAAAGTCTATAAAAATAATATGGGAAAATTTTTGTTATGATTATATATGTATTCCCTCGATCTACTTTATTTATTTGTTTTTATTATTTCATATTACTGTATGTTACTTTAAAGTTATCTTTTACTTATGTTTAGAATTAACCTATTATAGGTAAGATATTTTTTTTAGATAAGCAATAATATGTATTGGGGGCACTAAGGGTGCTCCAACTTATCAAAAAAAAACTAAGGGTGCTCCAACCCTTACAATGGGTAGGTAAGATATTTTGTTTAGTCTTACTTTCTTTCCTTTACTGTTAGTTATACAATTGCTGCAGTGATATCCAGAAGTAGTTTGTTAAGGAAATGACATGGAATTTGTATTTATGGAAAATGACATAGAAATTTAATATTACCAATATATGTGAACTGATAACATTTTTTTCCTACTTTATACCTTATATATATGTGTGTTTTGATTGTAAGTTAAACCTTCAAATTGTATTCCGCTTCCTCTCCACACTCTACCGACTAAATTGTTTGATTATGCAGGAAAATTTTCAACTTCAAGTGGTCTCATCAATACAATCTTTTTGCTTATAAAAAAACTACGATGAGTCTCAAGATTGTCATGTGGAGAGGAATTGTGCAGATGTATAGAATCTTGAATTGGAGGGAGCGATTATGGGGCTGTCCTAGAGGGAATAGATCTCCCATGAGGGGCTAACTCCTCTTGTATGGCCAAGTCGTCCACAAAATGGGTAGGTGGAGGTGGAGGGTAATTAACTTGTCTCTTCGATGGTTTGCTTGAATTAAAAAGAGGCTAAGTAAAAAAGGGTTTAAATACACTAGTGTGTGGAGTTGACAAAAAAATAACTCCATTTTTTATATAAAATTTATTAATATTATAGGGGATACAAAATAACTTATTTTGTAGCTAATACAAGTTACTATAATTGGTTAAACTCTTACATTTTACATTGGGGATGGATTTGATATCTCCTAAGCCCATATATAATTCCTTATTGGAGGGTTACTTATTCGAGAAGATCCTTTGATGACCTGAGAAAACGATTGCGAGTGTGTGAAATTGCTTTTGTACAAGATAAAAGTCACACACCTCTAAGTTAGGTTGTTGTCTTAGCATGTGTTTTGTTACACGACGAGTTTTCAACATTTACTCAAAATCTCAACAAATTTTCCACGTCCAAATAAAAGCTAGGTTTTGTATCTTCTATGAAATTGCACCAGAAGCACGACTGACCGCAAGTTTGGAGCCTCTGACGGAAATCAAACTCATTCTTAGTATGTCGTGAGGGGATTCTTTCCTGTCACATTTCCATACGGTGAAAATGTGAGCCGTTGATATAACATAGATAGATAGATAGATAGATAGATAGATAGAGAGGGGGAGAGAAGAGAGAGACTCCAACTAAAAAACAAAAGGTATGAGGTTTCGATGACAAAAATTTAATCAATGGAGAAAAGTTGAGAAAACTCCATGAGAAAGAATCCCATTCCTAGTATCGTCACCGTACTTGGTAGCATTACAAGGGGGAATGGATCTTCTGACATATTACAAAAGTCAACAAGCCTTTATATTTGCATTTGTCCCCCTCTTCTCACCCTTGTTTCTTGGTTAATTACCTCGTTAAGTCTACTTTTACGTACTTAAAATTATTTTGCCTTTCGTGCAAGAAAGGAGGGTCTATTCCTCACAAGGGTGCGCTGCGCTATTATTATGCATCAAAACAATTTAAAAATGAAGAGATTAAATTTTAATAAAATTAATGAATAGATAAAAATCATACATTAACAATAATAAAAGAGAAGGAGGATCGAGAGTTCAAACATTAGAAACTAACATTTGTCTATCTCCTAACAATTATAATCACTAATATATTTTACTGAAGAATTGGAAGGATAAGGAGATCATGTGGTAAAGAGGTGTGGGACTTAAGAGATGGAGTATTGGAAGGATAAGATTAAGAGGTTTGATTCCCACTCCAGTGATTTTGACTAACATTATTAACCAAAGATTTGTCACTGAAAAACTACAATCATAAAAGAGAGATTTGTAAGCATCCCAAGTAGGTATTTCAGTTGGTGAGCTAAAAACTATCGAAGAATGATAAGAAAGGAGATCCAGAGTTTAAACTCTGAAGACGAACGTTTCCCCCACCCCTCTAACAATTAACTAATATCGCCTATAAAAAAAAAGAGAGATTTGTAAAGTAAAAATGTATGGTTGATGGAGATAGTAGCTTGTTGTAAAGATTATTACACTAGAGATCGAAAAATGAGAGATCTGAAATGGCTTTTGAATGAAGGGTATCCCCACCCTATAAAGGTAGACGGTGTATAGAGCTAGGGTAATTAAGAGGATGATGTGAGGTTGCATTATTAATAATTTACGACGATCATAAAGTTATAAATATTGTACCGTAAAGTTAGCAGAAGTTCTTCACCTTTTACTTATCATATGGCGTGGCCTTCCATTAATTAACTGAAAAATTCGGATCATTGGACGCATGCAGTGTTACCAGTGATCAATCCAAATCATTGTAATCGTACTAAAACTTCAATGGACCACTATCTATTCCATTTCCCCATTATTATAAAATTTCTTCTGTTTTATTTTCCACCAGTAACAGTGCAGGAATTATTATAATTAGATTAAAATAAACATACTATAAAAGAAATATTGGTGGACTTCCCAGCTTTAATTAGGAGCTGGTTCTAGTTAAATGAATAGCACCTATAAAGTTTTTTAAAGAAAAAATCATATCTTGCACATTTCACGTTTGAAAAGCAATATTAGTTGACATTTTATTTCTTATACTGAAATTTAGCTAGTAGCTTTCAAAGCCCTAAAGTGGTTAGCCAAATTTACCAGGGAATGAATCATTTTTTGTAAATATATATGATATGATAATTAATGAAAAAATTAACTTAAAGCCTACAGAGAAAACCCCATATTTCCTAATTTCCTAATTTTATATATATATATATATATATATATATATATATATATATATATATATATATATATATATATATATAAGTGTGTGGAGGACCAGAGAGAGGGTAAAGATGATGGGAGTGTCCAGGACAGAAGTGAAGCCTCCTAATAGGGATAGATTCTTTCTTTTCTTATATAAGTCTTTGCTGCTGGCCGGGCTTTCCAAGATGAAAAGTTAACAGATCATCAGATTCATATGCACATAGATTTCTTTTAAGGACCATGCAGCTAGCCATCAAGAGGACCAGAGAGAGAAAAAGGGTTGGAGTGGGGGCTTGAAGCCTGGTCCTAGCTAGTATATTGTCCAAGAAAAGGAAAGAAACCAAGTTTCATTTCAAGTATATATTGTCATTATAGTTACATGCAACTGGATTATCATTTTTTTCTCTTTCAAATTATTTTATTTATTAAGTACTAGTACATATATAAGACAGATTGTTAAGCGTTAGGTATATTTATTGCACATGTAAATATATATTAGTATGTGGTTAGCTGCTACTGCTTTTTTGAAACCTAAGGTGTATAGAAGATGGTTTGGTTTGGGTAGCTAGAGCTAGGTTACAGGCAGGCAATGTTGTTTGTTTTTGTCTTTTGTCGTTTTATTGCACCAAATTTGAAAGGAAC
Source organism: Astragalus glycyphyllos (assembly GCA_963573325.1). Taxonomy (NCBI): domain Eukaryota; kingdom Viridiplantae; phylum Streptophyta; class Magnoliopsida; order Fabales; family Fabaceae; genus Astragalus; species Astragalus glycyphyllos. The sequence continues at coordinate 114,902,825 of OY754307.1, forward strand.
AAGAGAATGTAATGTGTACGAAGCTTCTTTAGTGGTGACCCATATTTTGTTACTTTGGGATGAGGTGTTTCAGATCTCGATTGTCGTGGTTTTGTTTTGGCGATTAATTAGTGGTACTATAGTATACTATGGAAACAGGTGCATGTGGAAATTGATCAATCTCTCGTAAATGGTGATTTCAGTTAGGTAATGCACTTATATGCTGGATAAGACAGAGCTAGCAAACCTTGGAAGATAGTATATGTGCAGCACGGCAGATGAGATCAGAGAGAACAAGATTATGCAAAATTTGGAGCTTCATTTTATTTTATTTATTTATTACTTTTTATAATCAAATATTAGGGGTTAGTAATTGAGGGAAGAGAGAAATGTTACCTAGGGTTTGAATGCTGGACCCCCTCCCGCACTCCTTCGATATTTCTTGGCTCATCAACTAAGCTACCTAACTACTTGAGATTTTGGAGTTTTTTTAATGTACATTTTAACAAACATGATATTAAGTGCATGTTTGGTTTCAATTTTGAGTGTCTTAAAGGTCGGTCTTTATATAAAAAATTGATTTTGAAATGTTTAAGTGTTATTGAGCACAATTATTTTGCATCTAGAATACTGATTCTAAATCGAAACTAGAATTTATAGTTTTTTTCCCCAAACATGATCTTTACACTTAAACTTACCGTTCAACTTACTTTTACATGAATGCATGTATACAAACACAAATTGTTTTACGGTCCTTCTCTTCTTACTTTCTTACCTTAATTCCTAAGGTTGTTTGTCCTTTTGCCTTGGTGATTACCGGCCTATCTCTCTTATTGGATGTTTGTATATTATGGTTGCTAAGGTCTTGGCGGCTAGGTTGGGTCGAGTTCTGAGTGCTTGATCTTCAGGGTGGATTTTGAGAAAACATATGATTCGGTAAATTGGAAATTTCTCGAGTATATATTGAGTCGGTTTGGTTTTGATGAGGGGTGGAGGGGGTGGATGCGAGCATGTGTGTGCTCAGGAATCCTTTCAATTCTAGTTAATGGTGGTTTGAGGGACTAAGCGGGATGAACAGGCGAGATCGAGAGGTGAGTATGTTTCGGGGTTTTGCGATATTAGCAGAGGGTTGAAACGGGGAGATCCCTTGGCTCTATTCCCATTTCTTTTGGTGGTTTGAGGGGCTAAGCGGGATGATCAAGCGGGATTAAGAGGTGGGTATGTTTCGGGTTTTGCGGTGAGGGACTCTGGTCTTGTGGTTAGAAATGGGGGAATCGTTGGTTAGAAACTTTGGACTATGAAGGCAATCTTGAGGTGTTTTGAGTTGTCGTCTGGTTTGAAGGTTAACTTCTCTAAGATCTCTAAGAGTAGCATTGTGGGGGTGAATGTGAGCCCTTTCTTTATTTCCCTGACAGAGATGCTCCTGCACTGTAAGATTGGGGTGTTGTTGTTTAAGTACTTGGGGCTCCCAGTGGCGGAAAACCCCAGAAGGCTTGCCACGTGGGAACCCCTTGTGGGAGCTCTGCGGGATAGGATCTGTTCTTGGAAGAGTAGGTTTATTACCTTTGAGGGCCGGTTTCTTACCTATTTTCTTCCTTTCATATCTTATTAAGATGCCTTTTGGGGCGTGGAGGAAGTTGGCCCGACTGCAAAGAGACTTCTTATGGGGTGGGTGTCGAGAGAGGAAGAAAATTCCTTGGGTCTGGTGGGCAGAAGTCTGCAAACAAGTTTGGCGGGGGGTCTGGGGGTAAAGGATTTGAGTTCTTTTAATCGGAGCTTGTTGGGTAAATGGCAGTGGCGGTTGGTTGCTGGGAACTCTTCCTTATGGCGGAATGTATTGGTCACGAAGTATGGGTCGGATGTTTTTTGGGACACCTTCTCTCTCTAGTCTTTCTCTCTCTAGGGTTCACATTAACTTGGCGGACAGATATATGTTTACTTCGTTCAGGGACAGGTATGGGTGGATATCAGGGTGAGGGTGACTAGGAAAGTGGGTGAGTCGAAATCCTTTTGGCATGATGCATGGTTGGGGGTACAACCCCTCAGCAGGTCTTTTCCTAGGCTTGACCAGCTATCAAATAGACAGGATGGGCGGGTCACAGACTTTAATTTGGCAGTTGGTTGGGAGAGTCATGCTGTGGAGACTTTCTTGGTGTCGCGGTCTGTTTATGTGGGAGGAGGAGCTGGAGAGGGATCTTGTACAGTTTATTTCTTCAGCTGCTTTCAACCGGAAGGTAGACGACTGGGTGTGGCAGGGTGATGAGTCTGGTGTGTATTCGGTTAAATCTGCGTATGTGGGGCTTAAGGAACATTCTTCTTTACTGGTTGGCTTCTTGGATGTGCAGGTGGCGGTTCTAGGGAAGCTATGGAAGAGTGTTGCCCCTCCTAAGGTTATTGCTTTCTCCTAGCAGCTTCTTTTGGATCGTCTTCGTACTAGATTAAGTCTAGTCCGTCGGAGAGACATTTTGGATCATGCTCTCGGTGTTTGTGGGTTGTGTGGGGCTCCGGAGGAAACTGCATGTCATCTATTTTTGAGGTGTCCCTTTCCGCATAGGGCTTGGTATGTGATTTTTTGATGGTTGGGTTGGCAGTTGCACTAGCATGTCGTGCTTTGGGTGCTTTGGGAGATGCAAAACGGGTGTATCTTCTGAGGTAAATCCCCGGATGGTGACTTTGTTGTCCACAGGGTCAAGTCTGTTTCTTGGCATTGGTTTCGGGCTAGGTCGATGGGTCCAAAATGAGTGGCATGTTAAATGCATATTGTGACTCTGATCTATAAACTTGTTAACTATTTTTTAAAAAACTAGTTAACTATTTTAATTTTACTTTTTAAAAAATTACTCTCTTTTAATTAAACTTGTTCATAGTGACTCTGATCTATAAACTTGTTAACTATTTTAATTTCACTAAAATCTTTACAGTAATTTTCAAATAAGTATTTAGTTGAATTTTAAGTTCACAAGGAGTTAGGAAAAAAACAGTTCAACTTGCCTCAAACGATTACACAACCTTCAACAATGCAAGAAAAATAAGAAAATAGAGAGCAAAAATGAAAGCATAATTTTGCACAAAAATTGAGAAAATACACTAGCAAAATGCACAAGGAAAATGGGAAAACGAAAAGTACACGCGAGAGATTTATATGAATCACTATGAATCACATAATACAAATAAAGATACAATATAACCCTTAGGTTTGTGCCTCTTTATGTTCAAGATCAACATCTACCAAGAATCCAAGTTTTCCCTATTTAAAAAACTTGTGGTCACACCAGTACTCTTAGAATTACTTTCTTAATTCCATAGGATGTACAAGATAGCATGTGGTTATCTGAGTCTTTTGGAAGGAGCAAAATAATTATATATTTGTAGGTATGTTAATTGACGGCATCTATGTATAGGAGAGGATAAAAGTTTTGTCTTGGAAATAGTCCATAGCGAGAAGTTGAGTAAGTCTCTACCTTTACTATGAGTGGTCAGCAGAGGTTTATTGTGTATTTCAAAGTAGTTACCTAAGTTTTTTGTGTCAGTTATCCAAATTTTCTTCTGTGCTCTTGGACTTTTCTATGGATTCAAGTGCCCTTTGCATCCTCTTACATTTCTAATATATGTTTTCCATTATAGAAGTAGAATGTACAAGATGATCCCTCTAATCCTGATAGCCCCACAAGTACATATTATAAAGGACCGGAGATAAGATTACTCCAAGCTAGTGACAGATGCATAAATTTTGACTAGTTGGGGCGAAAAAATATTCTAAGCTTTTACACATTAATACATATTTCAATACTACATTTCATTTACCAAAAAAATGACAAAATAATCCTAAAATACCTGATTTCTACAAATTATAAAGCTAGAATGATAAAACTAGTATTAATTTATTTTCTCTTTTATTAATCTCTCGTAAATTTCTACATTATTTTTAAAAAGTTATCTTCTGCGGGCAACACCTATTATTGTATGGGGGTAAAACAAACTTATTAAATGTATTTTTGAGTAAAATAATGTAGTAAGTGGGGAAATTGCCCCCAATTACATTAAAGTAGAATCGTCCTTGTTCCCAACAGAACTTAAAGGCACGTTAGAAAATAGTTGACCTACAGATGAATTGATTCTCCACTCTAAACCCCCCTCTTGAGACCCCAGGTAGATCTTGCATAGAGACTTTTTAATTCATTAATCAATATGGTCTTATTAATTTTTTTCAGATGATTGTGATTGATAAACATTTTCTTGTTACTAATCACTTAATTGACCATATTACATTTAATGGATGGATTTGTAGGACTATTGAGACAAGAATTGTTGCATAACCAACCTTAAATTTACCTTTCGAATCATTCAACGGTTTTGTGTTATATGTTTTTCTTGAATTTAAACTCTTTGAATGATCAAACTAGGGGTTAATCTAGGGGGGAAATTAATCACAAATATTGACCAATAATTGAATTAAATAAAAACCAATAATTCACTAGAATCACACATAAAGAAATTGAAGCTCGCAAGTAAAACTACGACTTTATATTTGTCTCTCTAATGGTTTACAACTTGCGTCTTTACATTCTTTTTAACATTGGAATCATTTTTTTTGACAAAACATCAATGAAATCATTAATCATCGAATTGCTCGCCTAAATAATATAGAAGTTCTAGTAACTTAATACTTGTTATTATTATTTATAGGTTTGACAACCGAGATTCAAAATTCTTATCTTTTTATACTAATTCTGTAATAGAACATTCACACTCTAAATATGTTTTTAGCGCAACCGAAATAAAAAGATGAAAAGAGCTGAGTAATGAAGTGTGGGCAGAGTTAACTTTGGGAGAAAGGTATTTTATCTTTTTCATTGGGGGGAGATTGTATAACTAACTCGGGAGGTGGGTTTAACAAATGCTTTCTTTTTTCAAGATATAAAGTGTAGATGATATGAATATTTTTTTTACCCCCACCACCTTCCCATATACCCCACGCCCCATACGAAAAGACCAAAATACCCTTCATAAAACTAAAAAACCCCAACATATCTCCAGCTCAAAAATAAAATAAAATTGGAAATCGTATATACCTATATACGAATTTCCACTAAAAATTTTAAAAAATTGGAAATCATATATAGGTATATACGATTTTCCCTAAAAATTTATAAAAACCAAATCGTATATACCTAAGGTGGGGGTATATACGATTTGTTAAATTACAAAATCCTATGTACCCCCACACCTAGGTATATACGATTTTGTAACCCTAATAATAAATAAATAAATCATTTAAAAAATTAAAATTAAAATTAATACGTTTAGTGTGTAGTTCGTTAACACGTGACGATGTTATACGTCGAGCGAATAATTTAGGCTAAAAAATCGATTTTTGGGAAACCTACTCCGATTGTAATGAAACCACAGCCATTAAATCCGAAAAAAATCAAGGATCAATACTCCTCAAGAAAAAAAGTTCTTTTAGGATAGGGGGCTCAAATTCCCAAATTCCATCGTTTACTATTTTTTTTAAATTTTAATTTTTTCATAGTCTTCAAAAAATTTAAAAAAATTTGCATAGCCTTATTTTGGTTTTATTAGATTTTTAGTGCTGTTTTTATTAGTTTTGACTCTTTAACGGATTTTTAGTAGCATTTTTAACCTTTTTTTAAAAATTAAAACAATTTTTTTTAATAACAAGTCGTATATACATAAGGGGGTGTATATACGACTTTGTAAAATACAAGTCGTATGTACCCCCACCCCACACCTACGTATATACGACTTGTTTCACCAAATCGTATATATGTAGGTGTGGGGGGTATATACGACTTGTATTTTACAAAGTCGTATATACACCCCCCCTTTATGTATAAATGATTTTTTTAAAAAAATTTCACATATATGCGATTTGAATTTTTCAAAGTTGTATATATGTAGGGTGAGGTATATACGATTTTTGGTCAAATTTTTTAGGGGTATTTTCGTCCAAAAAAGTCTTGTGAGGGTATATGGGAAGATGATGGGGTAAAAAAAAAACATATGAATATTTGACCAAAAGAACCTGCTCTGTGATTACCTCTGGGCTAGAACTAAACTTCAGCTCAAACTCGGTGATTGGATTGGCCCAAAAAATCCATTCAATTGTTGTGCTTAGGATATTGATTTTTTTGACCAAAAAAAATAATGATTTTTCTACCCCACAGTTAGGCAGTGTACCCCCCCATATATGACATAAAATTTTCAATAATGGTCCTGACGTTAATTGTTAATGACTGGACTAATATTTTTCTGAGTTGTATTTTACAGGTGGCATTTTTTATTCTACGTGGCACAATTAAATTAGCTGTCATATCCATGTGGCTATTTTTAACCAATTTTTTTGTTTTATTAAATTTAAAAAATAAATTAATTAATCATCTTCTTCCATGAGCACTAACGCACACGGAGGGAGAAAAGCTCCAATGGCTTTCTTCCTCAAATCCATTCTTCCTCCCTACACAACATTCAACCCCAAAACTAAATAAACTTACATGAAATCGTCCCAATTAAAAGGAACCCTAACAAAAACCAAAATCATCTATGTTTGTAGATCCCTATTAAAAGGAGCCCTAAATCCCCAAATCTGTAAAATTTTGGTAATCTGTAAAATGTTCAGTCTTAAAATCGAAGAGGAGAGAATGACGAGGAACACGAAGCTAAACTCCTTCAGCACAACAAAAACATCAACATCGATGAAGACCATTTTCTTGATGGTTTTTTTTTTGTGGACGTTGCAGAAATGGTTTTTTTGTTTTGTTTTTGTATGAACACCATTTTCTTGATTTTGAATAGTTATCAAGATTTTTGGGTTGTTGCTGCAAGGTTCTTTCGGAAAAATGGAGATTGAAAAAATCAGCATGAAAGTCTATGACCCAATTGTGAAAAATTTCATTGATGATAATGGAGTTTAGGTTGTTACTGGAACATTTGTTTAGAAAAAAAGAGACCATGTGAAGGTGAAGAACAAGATGAAGTGAGAGAGGGAGGGTCCCACATGAATGACACATAGGAAAGCCACGTCAATTAAAATGTCCATGTGGCGTGCCCAGTCATGATTCTGTTAGCCTAATCATCATTATTTAACGTCGGGGACTAATAATAGAAACGAAAAAATAAGTTAGGGAAGAAAATGCCTATTTCCATAATATAAGGACCAAACTTAAAAGATCCCAATTTTGTAGAGACCAAAAACATATTTTACCCTTTATTTTTTAACTACAGATTTATCATCTAAATGGATAAAATCGTAATTCTTTTTTGGTTTAAATATGTATTTAGTCCCTGCAAATGTCTTTGTTTTTCGATTTAGTCCTTGCAAATTTTTTTTTTAAATACGTCTTTGCAAAATAACTTTTTTTTGAATATGCCCTTCCGAAAGTTGGAATTTTAAATACGTCCCTGCAAAATAGTTTTTTTTTTCAATACGTCTCTGCAAAATAACTTTTTTTTTAAATACGTCCCAACAAAAAATAATTGTTATATTTTCCAGGGACGTATTTAAAAAAAAAAGGTTATTTTGTAGGGACGTATTTAAAAAAAACTATTTTGCAGGGACGTATTTAAAAAGTTTATTTTGTAGGGACGTATTTAAAAAAAATTGCGGGGACTAAATCAAAAAACAGGGACATTTGCAGGGACTAAATACATATTTAAACCTTCTTTTTTTAACTACAAATTTATCTATTTACTACAGATTTATCTATTTTATAAATAAAATCCGTATAAAACTTTAAAAGCTGAAAACAGGTAAAATTGAGAGCGGTAAAACAGGAATAAATGAAATTGTGGTGGTGGAAAAATCATTATCGTTGTGCTTATGGTTAATATACACTACATAGATATTCCATTTTTGCTGTAAAAAAAAAGGATAGTCCATTTTTGCACTTCAGAGGTTTGGTCCCTTTCATTTTATTATGGCTAAATATCTGTTTTGGTCCTTTATGTTTGGGCGAAGTTTCACTTTCGTCCTTTATCTTTTTTTTGTTCCGTTTTAGTCCTTTATGTTTCATTTTTTTTTCGGTTTCGTCCCTACCGTTAGCACTATTTGTTTCATCTTCGTCCTCTGCTTTTTTGTTTGGTTTAATTTTGGTCCCTCTCAGTTTTTAATTTGTTTCGTTTTGGTCCCTCACTTTCTTGCACAATGAAACATAAAGGACTAAAACGGAACAAAAAAAAGATAAAGGACAAAAGTGAAACTTCGCCCAAACATAAATGACCAAAACAGGTATTTAGCCTTTTATTATTTGAGTAGTGCGACCTATCTATAACTTCAGTAAAATAGCTCCAGAAGCAATGTTATAAAATGAATTTTCATTGTGTCAAAAAAAAAAAGGATTTTCAGGACACCCCTCTACTCAGTGGACACCCCCATTAACGCGTGAAAAGACTCAAATATCCTTAATGAAAGTTGTGTTTTCTAATTTTGTTTTTTAAAGTAACAGTAGTTCGGCACACGGTCAGCCGAACCAGTTCGACCAGGCATCAGCCGAACCATTTCAAACACCTCTTTTCAAATGAATTTCAAACAAGTTCGGCCAAGTGTGATCCAAACCGGTTCGACCAATATTCGTCTGAACCTGGCTGTTATTGGTTCGATTACATTTGCGTGTAAATTAGTAACTTTTAACAATAAATTAGTAACTTTTAACGAACGTAACGATAAATTGAAAGATTAATTATCGACTAACAATACGTATAAATAAAACATAAAAAAAATATAGGTAAATCGAATATGTCTTACAAACGAAAAAATGTCATAAAATACAATCCAAAAAAAAAAATACAATCCATAAACATAACTACTGTGTCTGCCTCTCCCTCTGCTGATAGACACAGCCAAAGTTCCTCATCCCTCGTGTGAATGGCTTTGCAATTGTCTTAAGCCTGTCAACTATGCCCCAGCCACGGGTCCCACGTGGAATCCCAGCACCATGCAACACGTGCTCCAACTCATCATAGAGGGTCATCACCTCTGGCATACTCTATAAGACAGAAAAAAACTACTTTAATAAAAAAACTAAATAGAATAATAAATACTTTAATAAAACTGAAAGAGTAAAATAAAATCTCATACCTCTCTCATCTTTGCAGCATCGAAGGGGTAGTTATCGGGGTTTAGGTATGGGTGTGATACCCTCCTATACCAAGCAAAATACCCCTCAACGGTGGCTGGCATCCCATCCACTACTGGCTGGCCACGCTCAATAAGGTGCATATTGAATTCAGCCCAGTGCTCATCAGCTTTTTCCTTGCACACTACTGCCCGTCTAGGACCCCTGTACCCAGGCCGTCCCATATGATAAAGTTAAGTAATTATAAACATACCAGGCCGTCCCATATATCCCGAGCAATGTGTGACTCATATGCAGACACGACAGATCTATCATCTGGTCCTCCAGGGTAAGGGAAAGTGGAAGATCTGTCAGCAGCAGCAGATGGGCCATGAGCATCAGATGGGCCAGGGAGGAGTGTCATCATCTGCAGCAGGATGTCTCGATGCAGATAGGCGAGAGGTGGATGGGCGAGAAGTGGATGGTCGAGAAGTGGATGGGCGAGCATCAGATGGCCCATCAAACTGATCAGCTTGTAAGTTGCTCGCAGCATCACAGTCAATATCATCATACACCAATGGAGCATCCAATGCAGGGTCATACTGAGTTGGGATGGACTTCCCTCGTCCACCCCGACGTCCACCTCCGCGTGGATTATTCAATTCATGCGCACTGTGGATAGACGCAGTGGGACGAACCCTCTTGTCCTCAGCCTGCCTCCGGCCAGAAGTCCTACCACCTCAAGTGTTAGCCATCCTAAAAATAAATATAGAAACCGTTACAACGCAAAAAAAATTAAACAGATCATAAAAAATGCAAATACAGATAGGTTCGGACACTGCACAACCGAACTGGTTCGAACCACACACGAACGAACCTGTTCGGCGCATGCTTGGCCGAACCATCCATCAAAAACTTGCAAATTTTAAGGGGTTCGGCGCATGCATGGCCGAACGGGTTCGGTTGCTGCACGACCGAACCGTGCCAAAACACAGAAAAAAAATGAAAAACGCGAAGATGACGAGAGAGGAACATACCTAGATGATTATGGAAAGAGATAGGTTTAGAATGTTTTTACTTCAGGGGTATTTCGGTGTTTCAGAGTGTTATGGGGTGTACATCGAGTAGAGAGGTTTGTACGAAGTATCACCCTTTTGTTTTGGGCTTTGATGATGCATTGGCTCCAATTAAGTGACCTTCCTCTTTTTCCCCTATATTCTGCATACTCCATCATTTCTCCTAACATTTCTGGAAAGTACAAATGAGAATTATCTTTCTGAAAAAAAATTATGTTAAAGAAGAATTAAAATCCTGCTGTCCTGAATGTTGAATTCTTTTTAGGTTCTAGAAATATGATAAAACCTAATTTCTAGAATTAAAGGAAATTACGTTCTTTGATTTATTTTCAAAAACTAAAAATAAAATCAAAACCAATCTTCTAAAAAGTTCAAATACCGTAATTTCTAGAATTAAATTCGATTTCAAAAATTACGCTTTTTGATTTCTCCAATTTTAATTTTTTGTTAAAAATAATTTATATTTTTTAAAAGTATATAAAAAGGATTTTTATTTTAAAAAATGAATTCTCATTTAATAAATTTAAAATTTTAATTTAGGTATTTTATGGAAATTTCTAATTTTATATTGTTGGGAGGCTTGTTTGACTGAGCTCTGGATAGTGGTCTTCATTACAAACTTACGCTACATCGAGTCACAACTAACCAACAATAAGATTTTTCAAGTAAAAAATCAACTACATTTTTTAATTTGTGCAAAAGTAACTAAAGTGGTGTCAAGTAATATAGAACCAAGGGAGTTGTATAAAGAAATGACTTTATAAAAATTGTGCCTTGTTTTCGAGATACAAATAGGGCCTTCATTATTCCATCTGAATAAAAATTTACTTGTTTTTTAATAATGCCATTAAGGTCCGTTTGATTTACAAATAGGTAAGTACTAAACTGGGCAAGTCAATATTGGATAGCACAGTACTGGAGAACTTTTTGTGTTACACTGTTCGATAGACAATAGACAACACAAGTATAAAATTTCAAATTTACTAAAATTCCTTTTATGATGTATATAATTATAATTATTATATAACATATATTATAATATAATTATAAAATTATAAGGAAAAATGAGAGAGAAAAGAGGGAGGGAGAGAGAGAGACAGAGAGAGAGGATTATTGAGTAGGAAATAAAAATAGTATTTGGTATTTTTTTGAGAGAAAGTTGTGTTGTGGGACAAAAGTTGTATAGTGGTTTTGTGAGGGACAAAAATTTGTGTTTTTGTCTAGACCCTTGCCCATAGTTACATCCAGTACCATGACCAATTTCCAAATCAAATAGGGTTCAACTGAAGTTGTCCAATCTGGTCCCTTACTTTTTAGCAGATCTAATGCACCCCAGTTCTTTTGTTTTGATACGTAAAATATAATTGTTATGATTTAAAGTATCACTGAGAGCACACTCTACCCACCTTCTGTGAAGAGTTGCAGAGGCCATGAAATTATTTCTAAGAAAGTTAGATAAAAAATACACCAAAAGATAAAGTTATTCTCTCATATTGAAGAGATTGAGTTTGTGTTGCAATTGAAATGGCATGCAAGCCAAACACCAAAAAAAGGAAGCAAGCTAAAGGGGAAGAAACAACATCGAGAACCATAGAAGGAATGAGTTTTTTTTTACCCCCACCACATGCATCTCTACGCCCACACAACAATTTGATAATCCGAAAATACCATTCAGTAAAACCACTTAACGGATTTATCTAATTAAATATAAATCCGTTTTTTGGTTTTTTTCCCAAAACAGATTAGATAAATCCGTTTTGGGAAAAAACCAAAAACGAATTTATATTAAATTATAAATCCGGTTTTCAAAAATAACAAAACGGATTTATCTAAGAACTACATAAATCTGTTTTGGTTATTTTACAACATGGATTTATCTATTTATTAGATAAATTTGTTTTGAAAATATTCAAAACGGATTTATCTAATGAATAGGTAAATCTGTTTTGTTTATTAAAAATAACAGTTTTTTATTTAAATTTGTTAAAAAATGTTATAAAAACACTACTAAAAATCCGTTAAAGAGTCAAAACTAATCTACAAATTATAAAAATACCACTACAAATCTAATAAAACCAAAACAAGGTTATGCAATTCTTTTTAGTTTTTTTGGAGATTTTGAAAAATTAAAAAAATTAATAAAAAATAGTAAACGATGGAATTTGGGACTTTGAGCCTCGTTGTCCCGAAAGAAGTCCCTTTTGATAAAAAATTAATAAAGAATAGTAAACGATGGAATTTGTTAGATAAATCCGTTTTGTAAAATAACCAAAACGGATTTAACCCCACCATAGATAAATCCATTTCAAAAACGGATTTATCTATTATTAGATAAATCCGGTTTGCAAAAATATAAAAAACAGATTTAGGTAAATATTTTTCTTGAAAACAGATTTATCTAATTTAAACATAAATCCGTTTTGGAAAAAACCAAAAACGGATTTATCTTTAAATTAGATAAATCCGTGTGAAGAGATATATCAAGGGTATTTTCGGATTATAATATTTTGTAGAGGTATAACTTGATAAGGTGGGGTAAAAAAATGCTTAGAAGGGAAGGATATTAGAACACTAATGTACAGGCTTACAAGCCCATCATATTTGAAGATAAACGTCTTACAAACTTGCACGATCAGACAGAGAGGATGGGTTCAACTTTGCACCAGCAAGATAAATGAATACACCCCTTCAATTAGCACCAAGCAACTAATTCTAGCACTCTCAGTACTTTACATTAGTTATTCTTTTCATCTCACATAATTATAATTTGGTATTTTAATCAAAGATATTATTTTACCCTAAATCACTATTTCTTATGGGTCATTAATATAGAGACTCCTTTTTTTCTTCTTCTTTTAAATCGAGTACTCTCTGCGCACAATTGCAGAGACTAATCTCGAACCGAGTAGGACTACAAAGGGCGGCAAAGCTCTTCATCAATGCAGTTTTAACGATACAAAAGAGCTACAGACTAATTCTAACTACAAAACAAAGAAAAATCCTTTCATTCATCATTTTTGCTTGATTCCATTCCCTTCATTCGATGGGTACATATAGTACCATTACAGCTAGCACAAAACAACAAAATAGTACCACGACTCAGAACTATCCTATTCTCCCACAATAGGATGAGCACACACAATACAAAAGCAAATAACAGAAATAAAATGGGAATGATTCTAGAGCCTTCTAGATGCTTAGTGTGCAATTTGGAGATTCCTTATCCATTTGGGCTCAACTCTATTACTATTGGATCATAACATATTTGGGCCTTATCCTTTTCCTTTGGGTCGTAACAAAGGACCTCTAATTAAGTTGGAAGATACTCGAATCATCTCATTCAAGTATTCCTTGGTTAATTTAGTGACTCTTGATTGAAAGAAAAAACCAGTAAAACATTTTCTACGCAATAAAATGCGGTGCAGCGAGAAACTCAAGATTCTAAAGTCGTTTCTAACTCTTAGGAGAATAGTTTTATGACTTTTCAATTATTAATAAATGACATGGAATGTGAGGATGGATGTATTTCAAGTATGGGGGTGTGCCTCGTAAAGAGTTAACTTGGCATCACATAGTGGTTCACTCAATTTTAAGATTGATCAACGCTTCAAAAATTAGAAAAACTCAATGACAATATATTTCTAATTAGTAAGAAAAGAATAAAATTGCAAACAACCTAAAATAGGAGACCATATCAAATGCCTTTAAACTCTTGTTTGGTCTTTATTGGTGTGCTGTCTTGGCGTTGTTAGATTGTTCTTATGCTATATTGCTGGTGTTGTACCTCCCTTTCTAATTGGTTGTCACTAATTTTTTTGGTCGAGACTAGGGTATCCACCGCTGAACGCAGTGACTAATCTACTTGCTGGATTGGAGGCGCCTCGAAAGGTGGGACAGCTGGCCCAGGGATTTAAAGCTGCTCCGTACCCAATGCGAGAATCAAACCCTCGACACTTAGTTAAGAGAGGATGATTATTTGTCACTAATAATCGCAGGTCACTTTCTACGAAATGCACAGAAGCTGTTATCAGTCTCTGTCACTTTAGACCAAACTGTATTAGTAGCAAATGCACTTCAAATTCTCTTTCTTATTCACCATTATTTACTTATTATGTCCTGATAAATGGGTAGTAGTGCATTTCAAATCAAATTTCTAAAAACAGTAGAGCATATATATATTGCAGGTTATGTGGTTGATCTTATTGTAATAGATGAAACCTATGAGGTCTAGTAGCATAGTACTTTCGATTTTTCCATCTTTGGTCCACTTGTATTCTCTCTTTCTATCTATAGTAATCATTTTAGTCAATTTATTTTTTGCTTGTTTTGCTTATTTAAGTCAAAGGTGATGATATTTAAAGCCATTCAATCGAAATTTGTGCATAATATGAGAGAAAAGGGCGTAAAGATCCTCTCCTCCAGGACAATTCCAGCAACCTGAGAGAGGATAATGTTCTGCGAAAAGAATGCTCATTCTATATATCACACTTTATAAAGATTGTGTGTCGTTTCTAAAGATAAAAAAATAGGGTCATGCCACCATCCAACCGCAGATAAAATGGCTTCTTCATTCATTGTGGGTTTGGAAAATGAGAAATTTATACATTTAAATGCAGTGGTAGTCTCCACCTGTATCTCTGCCAACAAAGCTTCCTGCCATTTCCCCGTTGCTCCGACCAGTCTAGGTTCGCGGTGTGGATGCCAATGATAGGTCTTTAGTAATTCCCAAGACTATTCTCCACTCCAAATTGTTTTATATTTCAATCTAATTTTGTTGTCTTTCAAATCTTATTTTAAACATCAAACGAAGAACCGAAATGTGAAGTATTGATGTTGGAACTATGAAATTAGACAAGGAACACAAAACATGAGAATAGTTTTGAAAGGAGACATTAGTTATATCTGTTGTCTTGTCTTTGAAATACGTTACTCTTATAATTTGGTGAATGGTCTAAAGAATTATTTTGGTTCCTCATTGTTGTGATGAAACTATAACCCGAGATTGTTTTTATTTCTGAATTTTAAATCAAACAATCACTTCTTCTACAAATCAATCATTAAATCCTTTTAGCTAATCACCACTGAAAAAGAAATTGGTAATCACAAAAATCTTTGTGGGATTGATACTTTTTATCACGCGATAGAACCGTGCACTTGCGCCCTATCACACATCCACTAACTGCATTTTAACATGATAACATATCCTAGCTAATCGACTATACATATTTGCAACAAAACCCCTATAACTACGTTAAAAGGCGACAATGAGTTATGAGAGTGGAAATAGGTTTTGGCTTGAGCATTTTTCTGGTCTTACAGTAAGAAAATTCCTTTTAGCAGCTTGCAGCTCTCCACAACACATCACGTGGAGAAAATTCCTTTTCTCTTTAGGCCTCACCAACCATTATAAGTTTTTGGGCCAGCCCATATGTGTTGAAGCCTTTCTTTTTGATTGAGATCTTCTTCCAGTAGCTCTTTGTGGTCTTGGTTTATCTACAGTTGAGTCACAAGAGGAGGTCCTCATTCCCATCATATCATATTGAGAGATACTCTCCTTTTTGTCTTTGTTAGAAGACAGAATACTTGTGCTGCTATGCATATCACCATGTGATGATTTGGACATTATTGATGTATGGAATTTCCCTGTATAGGGATGTTCATGGGGGGCCGTTGAACCATCCAAAGTATTGTCACACTGTAAACATTTTAGAATAAAATAAACATAAGAAGCCAAATCTTGAAACACTAACAACAAAAACTAAAAAAACACTTAGATCATACTCCAAATAATAAAAACAAGTACTTCAAAAGTCTTAGGCTTTGTTTGGGAGAGTGGAGTCACTACTAGAATTTTCGTAGTTTCGTGCGGATTTTCATTAAAAATTCGTAGGAAACGAGTTTCTTGCGGAATTTTCAGCGGATTAAGGTTCCCAGTTATTTCTTTCGTGGATAATTGTTTCCTGCGGATTTTTAGATCGGCAGGAAATTTCCGCAGGAAATTCCTGAGGAAATTCCGCAGGAAGTTCGCAGAAAATTCCACAAGAAATCTCTATAGGAAGTTCCGCAGGAAATTCCGCGGGAAATTCAAAATTTCCGCATGAAATTCCGCAGGAAATTCATAAGATGGAATAAAAAAACAAAATAGCTAGGTATATACCATGGATTAAATGGTCTTCCAAAAGCATTGTATATTTATTATTTTATTGTCTTATTGATGTTTTCTTGTGATATATGTGCTCACCCTTCCATCCAATCATCAATTTATATTTCAAATCAAGATCTCAATCCTGAATCCTGTCAAATGGGAATACTACTTCATACAGATAATCTTTTTAAAAAATAAATTAATAGAAAAACTACAACTTTGATTCCATCTCTGCCTTGTCAGTAGAAGGTTAGAGTTCTCCACAATTTGCCCTTTTGATGCCTTTGCAGTTGCTTAAAATGAAGAAAACTTCAATTTCTAAACTCTACAGAAGAAAACTTCAATCCAATTCCAGTGATAGTCAGCAGATGGTGGAGCTAGACTTTCTTGAACCTGACACACAGGTGATATTAGCAGGATTCATTAATTTAAAAAGATTATTGACTTCATGTTTAACTAAATCTTCCATTGCAGCTTGCCATATACGTTGTCCTCTGAAATACAACCTTGCTGCCTGTGGAGCATGTTAGAATAAATTGGAGTTTGTTAACAATAGTTGCAACTAGTTACATTAGTTACAAGTTAGCTAGCTTAGTTAGGATCACTATATAAACTGGATCCTACCGATCATAATGCATGGATTTTAGAGGAAGCTAAATTTGCAAAAGAGTTTGCATCACTTCTTACCTCATTTTGACTGTCTCCACTAAATGATGCACCATCACAATAACGAATCTTTCCTCTATTCCAATTGAAAACGGCATATATAATAGTAAATAAACACATGAAACAGCCACACAATTTCTTAAGTTTCTTAAGTTATATCATCTCTACTTGAGCAATAGAGAAGGGATGGCAATTAAATTAACACCCAAAAGCAATTGCTACACTAATAATATGAAGATTTAAGTTACATATACATATATATACACAGACCTCTTTATACTGACTCCAGGGAGGCTTAGTTGTGGCCATTTCCAAAACTTTGCATCAAAGAAGCCAGGTATACTGATTCATCTTCGTGCATTCTGATAAAGCTTTAATGTGTTGAATCTTCACTCACCAAGTAGATCATTTGGAAAACAGGTTTGAACAAAATAAAACAAAACATGTTTGTGCCTATTAATAGAAGTGAAGTCATATTACAAACAAATCAGATTGTACAAACAAAACATGCTTGTGCCTACGAATTTATGATCACATAAACCATTACCATGATAAATAAATCAAATTTTAGAATATAGCATATTTCTAATTTCGAAGATAGCAGGTATATAGATCACTGCAGAAAGTTCATGAATGGAAAACACTAAAACAACAGGTATTTTCTGAACAAAGTTTGAACTATTTTCACCAGCAAAAGAAAAAGGCAATTCAACAATACAGGCGACTACGACTTTGTTAGCCTGTAATTTCGACAGGCTTCATTGAAAATGGTCAACAAGGCTTGACTTATATTTTGACAAAGACCAAAGTATTTCGACAGAGAAAATGGTCATGCGCAAAGTAAGTTCGATAAGCTTCCGGGGAAGCAAAAGCAAGAAAGAGGAAAATGGACACAAGCTTTCGACAGACAGAAAACAGAGCAGTTATGCGCTGAAGAACTAGCAGTTGGTCGAAGCGTGATGAAGCGGTTCTTGTCGAAAGTAGGAGTAGCAGTTATTAAATTTCGAATTTCTAGGCAGTTACTTAGTTTAGTTTTTCCCTCTCTTTTCCTTTGTATAAATAGTAGTTTCTGAGAAGAAAAAAGGGTCACAATTTCTCATACCAAGTTCCCACGCTCAAAGTACCGACACGCACTGAGAAACGAGTACAAGGAACGCATGTATGATCTTGTGTACCACCCCTTTAAATTAATGCAATATTAATTTTTCCTTTTCTTTACGTTTCCTGCAAATTTTCTCTTTGTTTTATCCTCCCTCATTTGGAGTAATTTGAAGGTTTCGCGGAGAAATCGACGGTTATCTTCTTCTTTTACTGTTAAACAGCGAGAACACATGCGATTCTGTAAAAACTCTAAACACAAATGGTCTTAGGATTCACTGGTTGATCCTGCAAGTTAACCAAATTGGAGACCAGCGGTGTTTACCAAAATCCACGGTAAACAAATTGGCACGCCCAGTGGGACATTTGTGTCGAAATAGTTACATCTCCTGTGCTTAATCCTTTACCAACAATGGCCACCACGGTGACCACACAGCCTAATGAAATGGTTTCTATGCCACAAACAATGGGAAGGTCTAACCCATATATGACTAGTGGTCATATCCCATTTAGCATGCCTATAGTTGGTCGACATCTCCCTTATGGTATGCCAACTGGCATGATGGTAGGCTTGCAAACCAATTCATCAACGTGTGCAGATAACATAATGAATGGTGGTTTCTCCCCTATGCATGCCTCTCAAGAGGGCATTTATGGTCGAAATGCCCAACCCTCATTAACCACAGCATCTTTGTTGGCTTTGAGGCAACAAATAGATGATGCTAATCATAATATGGTTAATATGTTAACCCAGCAAATTGGTACAGTATTCAACCCTTTGATACGTGATACCAATAACAGTTACCAAGCATTGGCAACTCAAATGGGTCGAATTGCAGATTTCTTTGGCACTCCAAGAATGCAGAATCAACCAATATCCCAAATACAACCTTTGAGGCCTGTAGAAATCCCCTTAGAAAGGCCTAACATTGAATTGCCTAGAAATCAGGCACAAGCACAAGTTGTCGAACAACCCTTGCAAGGGATGGTTGAAAACGAGCCTGATATAGTGTTAGTAAATAGAAATCAAAATGCGGATGAAGTAGTCAGGCAAGTGCAACAAAACAATTTTGGAGCACAGAATAATATAGCTAATCTTGTCGAAACAATTTTAGCCCAGAATGGCCTTAATGTAGGAATGCACAGGCCAAATTTCGTGTCGCCATTATCAGAATATATTTTGCAAAGTGAATTGCCAAGGGGTTGGAAAGTCCCGAAATTCACTAAATTTGGTGGAGAAACTAGTGAATCCACCGTCGAACATATTGCTCGTTATTTAACTGAGGCTGGGGATTTAGCCCAAAATGAGAATTTAAGAATGAAATTTTTTCCTAATTCTCTAACAAAAAATGCTTTTACTTGGTTTACTACAATACCCCCGCATTCTATGTTTAATTGGAACCAATTAAAAAAAGCTTTCCATGAGCAATTCTAAATAGGACAATGTAAAATTAGTCTCAAAGAATTGGCCAGTGTTCGACGCAAAATGGCTGAAACTGTTGATGACTATCTCAACAGATTTAGACTTCTCAAAGCAAGGTGCTTTACCCAAGTGCCGGAACATGAGTTAGTCGAAATGGCTGCTGGTGGTCTAGATTATTCTATTAGGAAAAAACTAGACACGCAACATTTAAGAGATATGGCCCAATTGGCCGATAGAGTAAGGCAAGTCGAAAGGGGTCAATGTTGCCGAATTAAAGCCAGGACCTCCATATACTTGTGAATTGCTAAAACCTTCAAAGGGTAAAAATCCTGTCGAGCCTAAAAACGACAAATTCGTTGCAAAAACTTATACATTTGATGTTTCTAAATGTGACGAGATATTTGATCTGCTTGTGGCTAATGGTCAAATCTTAATGCCTCAAGGCCTAAAGATTCCACCATTAGAACAACGACAGAAAAGAGGCTTTTGTAAATTTCATGGCTTCTTAGGTCATAACACTTCCCGTTGTGTCATTTTCAGGGATTTGGTTCAAAATGCTATCAACGAAGGAAGGCTCAAATTTGGTGACAAGTCTAAGCCACCAATGAAGATTGATACTGATCCCCTGCCAACAGCTGATGCATTGCTGGTCGAAGTTGATCTCAATGTGGTCGAGGTCACTGAAGATGTTGCTGAAAATGCTAAGGCAGAAAAAGCTGTCGACAAGGTAGGTGTCGAAATGGTTAGTGAAGACCAATATGATGAGAAGATGAAGGTAGTGTATCCAGGGGCTGAAGAGGAATTGATTGACTTCCTCAATCGCTGCAAGATCAATAACACTGAAGTTATGCTTTGCCCAAGGTGCAGTGCTGTCTTCGACAAAGAGGCTGCCAAGAATCTTGAGAGATTGAAGCCTCAACTGAAACGCAAAGGAAAATGGGTCGACAAACGGCCAAAGTTCAGTTACAATGACAGAGGGATCCAATATAAGTTTACTTCGACAAGGAATCCTCAAAAATGTCAGATTAGGACTTATGTTCCTCCAGCAAAGTCACCTGTCGAGAAATGGGTGCATTCTGGTGGAAAGAGTACTGGGTATTACCCAGTGTATTATGCTGGAAAGGATGTTGGAAATCAACAAGAGCCAGCAAAATTGGTCAGGGGCAGCACTAGTGCAACTAACCAAAATAAGGCAATTGAATCTAACAAGTATGCCTACAACAATAATTACAAAGGGAAGAACCCTATGACGAGAACTCAATGGCGTAGATATCAACGCCAGAAAAAGGTTGCTGCTGTAGGCAAGATGGAAAATTCCAACAAAGAAAAAGGTAAACAAATACCTTCGAAATCTCTTGAAATGGCTAGAAAGCCAACAACTGAAAGGATATTTCCATCTCTCTCAGTGATTAAAGAAGGTCTCAATCTAGACGAAGAAATGGGATCTGATTTCGCAGACTCGGGGTCAGAATTCGACGTCCTGTGCGGTGTTGTCTCGATTCTCCCAATTGAGTATGACGTGGTTTCTGAGGTGAATGACGTTGAAGACGATTTCGACGAAGAAACCACTTACAAACCCATCTGTTACTATGTCCTCAAGAATGGTTGTGTGGAAGAACAACACGCTGTCTTTGAGAGACCTAATTGTGGGATGAGGTATCATCTCAAACCTTTGTATATCCAAGCAAAGGTGAACAATGTTGGGATAAGCAAGATCTTGGTTGATGGTGGCGCTGCTGTAAACCTGATGCCACAACATATGCTGAAGAGGATTGGGAAGTGTGAGACGGATCTGAAAACACACAACGTAATCCTTACCAACTATGAAGGTAAAAGTGGCCACTCTCTTGGAGCCATTGAAGTTGACCTTTCTGTTGGAAGCATTAGCAGGCCAACTATGTTTATGGTGATTTCAACCAAGGCAAATTATAATATGCTGCTGGGAAGGGAATGGATCCATGCTGTGGGGGCAATTCCTTCGACAGTTCACCAGAGGCTCATTATTTGGAGAGAAGATGGCCTAGTTGAAAACATTGAGGGTGATCAAAGCTATTTCAAGGCTGAAGTGAATACTATCACCAAGAAAACCTTCGATAAGAAACTGGCGAGCATTGCGCCATGCATTTCCTCTGAACATGGTTTTGAAAGCAGAGATAATGTGAGGACTTCAGTGATTCTTGATCCCAACTATGGATTCATTTGGGATAGAGAGGTCATTGACGAAGACAACTACCCACAAGGCTATGTCAAGCCTACAGGGTGGGAAGGACCATAAATAGTTATTTATGGATAAACCCACTGTATGAGAAAGAATTACGGCCTATGTGGCCGAAAACAAAGAAAAAGCTATTCTAGAAGCTGAGTTACATCAAATGGTTGTTTTAGCCACAGAAGATAAAAATAAAGACAACGTTGTGGAAAACCAGAGGCTTGATTGCGTCTATGATGACGAGCCTTTAGGTTTTGAAAAAGATCCAATGGGTTCAACCAAAAAGATCCAAGCACAAGATCCCTTAGATGAAATTGATTTGGGAGATGGCTCAATAAAAGGCCAACATACATCAGTGCTAAGATTGATCAAGAGTTGAAGGCGCAGATTGTTGAATTGCTAAAGGAATACAAAGATTGCTTCGCTTGGGATTACAATGAGATGCCAGGGCTGAAAAAAGAGGTGGTTGAGTTGAAATTACCTATTCGACCAGAGAAGAAGCCTGTGAAGCAAACACCAAGAAGATTTGCACCAGAAATCATGTCGAAGATTAAAGCGAAAATCGAAAGGTTATTGAAAAGCAAGTTCATCAGAACTGCCAGGTATGTTGATTGGCTTGCTAATATAGTTCCTGTAATTAAGAAAAATGGTACACTTAGAGTTTGCATAGATTTTAGGGATCTAAATAATGCTACTCCCAAAGATCAATATCCAATGCCAGTGGCAGAAATGTTAGTTGATTCCGCAGCAGGTTACCAATATTTGAGTATGCTTGATGGGTATTCAGGCTACAACCAAATCTTTATTGCTGAGGAAGATGTTTCAAAGACGGCATTTCGATGCCCGGGGGCGTTAGGCGTTTATGAATGGGTAGTGATGCCATTTGGTTTAAAAAATGCTGGTGCTACGTACCAAAGAGCTATGAATACTATGTTCCATGATTTTATAGAAAATTTTATGCAAGTATACATAGATGACATAGTAGTTAAATCAGCATCAGAAAGTGGTCATCTAGACCACCTTCGACAATCATTTGAAAGGATGAGAAAATATGGATTGAAAATGAATCCACTAAAATGTGCCTTTTGTGTAAGTGCAGGTGATTTCTTAGGCTTTGTCGTGCACAAAAAAGGCATTGAGATAAATCAAAATAAGACGAAGGCTATCATGGAAACACAACCTCCTTCGACAAAGAAGGAATTGCAGGCTTTACTAGGAAAGATCAATTTCCTGAGAAGATTTATATCAAATCTAAGTGGCAAGACTCAAGTATTTTCGCCATTACTTCGATTGAAGAAGGAAGATGTTTTCAAGTGGGAGCCATGCCACCAACAAGCTTTCGATGAAATCAAAGCCTACCTGATGAGGCCACCAATTTTATTGTCTCCAATTAGAAATAGAACAATGAAATTGTATATAGCTGCATCAGAAATGTCAATAGGCAGTATGTTAGCACAAGAGGATGAAAATGGAGTCGAAAGAGCCATATATTACCTCAGTAGGGTTTTGAATGATGCTGAAACCAGATATCATCCTATTGAAAAACTGTGTTTGTGTTTATATTTCTCATGTACTAAGTTAAAGCAATATATTAAGCCTGTTGATGTGTATGTTTATTCCCATTTTGATATTGTTAAACATATGCTGTCGAAACCTATCCTACATAGTAGAATAGGCAAATGGGCTTTAGCTTTACTTGAGTATTCATTGACATTTCAACCACTAAAGGCTATTAAAGGCCAGGTAGTGGCAGATTTTATTGCAGACCATTCAGTGGTCGAATTAGCAATTGATTGTGTTCACCTTCGACCTTGGAGGCTATATTTCGATGGCTCAAGCCACCAACATGGTACAGGTGTAGGAATGTTAATCATTTCACCAACAGAAATACCAACCAAATACAAGTATAAAATTGAAGAAAGTTGCTCCAACAATGAGGCGGAATACGAAGCCTTAGTAACAGGACTTGAAATTCTGTTAAACTTGGGGGCAAAACAGGTCGAAATTAGAGGTGATTCTGAATTAGTAATCAAACAATTAACGAAAGAATACAAGTGCATTAAGGAAAATTTGATTACTTACTTTATTGCTGCCAGTACTTTATTGAAACAATTCGACAGCGTTGATATTCAACATGTGCCTCGTATTGCAAATTAAGAGGCCAATGATCTGGCACAAATAGCTTCTGGTTATAAAGTTTCTAAAGAAAAATTAACAGAGCTAATCGAAATTAAAAACAAACTAATTTCGACAGTAATGACACAAGAAACTTTGTCAAGGCAAAAACTAGAGGGCAGAGGCTGATTCTTTAGTCTTAAGTCAATTACCTCCAAGTGAAAGTGAAAATTTTAATGATGAAGTCTCCGACAAAGGATATTGTGATAATGTGTTTGAAGTTTTTGCCATTGACAGTATGTCAAATGATGATTGGCGAAGACAAATTGTTAACTACTTGGAAAATCCAACAGGGATAACTGATAGAAAAACCAAGTATAGAGCCTTAAGTTATGTCATCATGGGAAATGAGTTGTTTAAGAAAACCCCTGAAGGAGTTTTACTCAAGTGCCTTAGTGAAAATGAGGCATACTTGGCAATATCTAATACTCACAGTGGAACTTGTGGAGCTCACCAAGTAGGCCATAAGATGAAATGGCTTCTTTTTCGACAAGGTGTTTATTGGCCAACCATGTTAAAAGATTGCATAGAGTTTGCCAAAGGATGCCAAGAATGTCAAAAGCATGCAGGGATACAACATGTGCCTGCAAATGAATTACATTCTATCGTGAAACCTTGGCCATTTAGAGGATGGGCTTTGGATATAATTGGCGAAATTAAGCCAAACTCGTCGAAAGGCCATCGTTTCATATTGGTAGGGATAGATTATTTCACTAAGTGGGTGGAAGCTATTCCTTTAAATAATGTTAATCAAGAGGCAGTAATTAGTTTTATTCAAGACCATATATTGTATAGATTCGGTGTGCCTGAAACTATCACCACAGACCAAGGTTCGATTTTTATTGGTCAGAAAATGGTCGAATTCGCTGCTGAAAATGGTTATAAATTGTTGAGTTCGACGCTATACTACGCTCAAGCAAATGGTCAAGTCGAAGCAGCCAATAAAATTATCATTAGTTTGATTAAAAAACATGTTGGGCAAAAACCCAAAAAATTGGCATAAGACACTTAACCAAATTTTATGGGCATGTCGAACATCTCCCAAAGTGTCAATTAATAGTACTCCTTTTAAACTTGTTTTTGGGCATGATGCAATATTGCCAGCAGAGGTTTACCTCCAATCAACTAGGATTCAAAGACAATTTGAAATCCCATCCGATCATTATTGGAATATGATGCTGGATGAATTAGTTGATCTAGATGAGGACAGGTTAAATGCATTAGATGTGCTAACAAGACAAAAGGAAAGAGTAGCCAAGGTGTACAATAAGAAAGTCAAATTGAAGACTTTCGACGTGGGAGACTTAGTTTGGAAAGTCATTTTACCTATGGATCGAAAAGATAGAGTCCTTGGTAAATGGTCCCCAAGTTGGGAAGGACCATTCAAAATTCTACAAGTCTATTCAAACGGCGCATATGAAGTCGAAGAGATTGGCGCTAATGAAAGAATTTTGCGTATAAATGGCAAATACTTGAAAAAGTATAAGCCAACATTGCAGGAAGTTAAAATAACGCTGGAATAAAGATAAAGAAAGCGTAAGTACATGGCTTTCAAAGGAAGTTATGATTGCCATATGAGCATTGTCAGAATTATAAGCAGAACGTTGAGGGCCATGTGGTACACCAACATAGGAGTAACGTCAACAACACTTAACAGTGGCGACATCAGGTATACAGTTGTTCTACTCAAGTGCAAAGTCTATTTCGATGGTGAATTCAAAAATGTTCTTTCTCTTCTTCCACCTCAAGCTCAGTCGAGAAAGACATTTTTGGGGGGCAATTTGTTAGCCTGTAATTTCGACAGGCTTCATTGAAAATGGTCAACAAGGCTTGACTTATATTTTGACAAAGACCAAAGTATTTCGACAGAGAAAATGGTCATGCGCAAAGTAAGTTGGACAAGCTTCCGGGGAAGCAAAAGCAAGAAAGAGGAAAATGGACACAAGCTTTCGACAGACAGAAAACAGAGCAGTTATGCGCTGAAGAACTAGCAGTTGGTCGAAGCGTGATGAAGCGGTTCTTGTCGAAAGTAGGAGTAGCAGTTATTAAATTTCGAATTTCTAGGCAGTTACTTAGTTTAGTTTTTCCCTCTCTTTTCCTTTGTATAAATAGTAGTTTCTGAGAAGAAACAAGGGTCACAATTTCTCATACCAAGTTCCCACGCTCAAAGTACCGACACGCACTGAGAAACGAGTACAAGGAACGCATGTATGATCTTGTGTACCACCCCTTTAAATTAATGCAATATTATTTTTCCTTTTCTTTACGTTTCCTGCAAATTTTCTCTTTGTTTTATCTTCCCTCATTTGGAGTAATTTGACGGTTTCGCGGAGAAATCGACGGTTATCTTCTTCTTTTACTATTAAACAGCGAGAACACAAGCGATTCTGTAAAAACTCTAGACACAAATGGTCTTAGGATTCACTGGTTGATCCTGCAAGTTAACCAAATTGGAGACCAGCGGTGTTTACCAAAATCCACGGTAAACAGACTTTTGATACTTCCATGCCGTTTGGTTTGTTGTGCGCATCGTACACACAGTTTCTCCATTAATTAAAAAAATGAAGAAAACAAAATTCAAGAAAAGTAAGAAGAATTGAACCTCTAGATTCGGCGATAGAGATTTCAGAGATCCTGAATCTATCTCTTAGTTGATCTCCCTTCATTTAGAGTCGTTCTCCGCTTCGTTGCTCCCACTCCATCCATCGCTTTTCCTATTCTTCCGCTTCCAATGGAGGGAGATCGAATCAATAGGTATTCCAAAATTTACAAAGGAATAACAAACGAAAATAAATCACAAATCCAGTGAGAGATGATGCAAAACAAACGATCCTTACCTCAATTTGAGAGATGATGCAAAATGAAAGATGATACAGAAACGATTTCTAGGGATTTCTGAGAGATGATGAATGATGATTTCGACTGCATTTTGAAGATTTTGTT
The DNA here is from genome assembly GCA_963573325.1 of Astragalus glycyphyllos. Lineage (NCBI taxonomy): Eukaryota > Viridiplantae > Streptophyta > Magnoliopsida > Fabales > Fabaceae > Astragalus > Astragalus glycyphyllos. The sequence goes on from OY754307.1 coordinate 114,929,613, forward strand.
GATGCTAGGGTTCGATTTCTCAGGTTCAAATTGAGAGACGAAGATGCTAGGGTTAAAAGTTAGAGAGATGAAGATGCTGGAGTTCAATTTCTGGTTGGAAGTGAGAGAGATGAAGATGATCGTGACTGAGAGTGAGAGTAACATTTTGTGCAATTCGTAAAAAAAAAACAGATTTTAAAAAAATAATAATAAATTTTTTCAGAATTTTAAAATGTTTTCAAATTGTTGCACCACTCTATTTTAGTAAGGAAGCGCTTGTCCAGTGGTTAAGAGTCTTGTTTAAAAAAAAAAGAAATTTCCTGCAAATTTTGGTTCTCAGGAAAAGCCGCAGGAAAATCAAAACTTACCTGCGAACTTGCCTACCAACTCCATTCCGCAGCAAATATTCTGCATATTTGGACTCTGGGCAGGAAAGTTCTCAGGTATTTCCTGCGAAAAATTTCTGCAGGAAATTCCGCAGGTAATACCGAGATTTCTAGTAGTGGGTAGAGCGAAAATTATAGAAATCTTTCACTTAAATTGAGAGAGTATTTTTGTAGACAATGATAAAAGAATATGGGAAAGCTAATGGCACAAAGAACATGGAGAATTTAACCTACACTACCAACAGATGACACAAACAAATGGAGATACATGGCAATATAATTTGGTCTAGGGTTAGTATATATATTTACCAGTGCATTGACTACTTCAGCATTCATGTCCGTGCTTTCATTGTAGAGCCTTGTCAATGACTCTGACTGGGTGGGGATGATTCCACTGACAGAAGCATCTTCTCTTTTTTCACCATTACCATAATCAGAACCAACTACGACTTTTGATACTTCCATGCCGTTTGGTTTGTTATGCGCATCGTACACACAGTTTCTCCATTAATTAAAAAAATGAAGAAAACAAAATTCAAGAAAAGTAAGAAGAATTGAACCTCTAGATTCGGCGATAGAGATTTCAGAGATCCTGAATCTATCTCTTAGTTGATCTCCCTTCATTTAGAGTCGTTCTCCACTTCGTTGCTCCCACTCCATCCATCGCTTTTCCTATTCTTCCGCTTCCAATGGAGGGAGATCGAATCAATAGGTATTCCAAAATTTACAAAGGAATAACAAACGAAAACAAATCACAAATCCAGTGAGAGATGATGCAAAACAAACGATCCTTACCTCAATCTGAGAGATGATGCAAAATGAAAGATGATACAGAAATGATTTCTACGGATTTCTGAGAGATGATGAATGATGATTTCGACTGCATTTTGAAGATTTTGCGGATGCTAGGGTTCGATTTCTCAGGTTCAAATTGAGAGACGAAGATGCTAGGGTTAAAAGTAAGAGAGATGAAGATGCTGGAGTTCAATTTCTGGTTGGAAGTGAGAGAGACGAAGATGATCGTGACTGAAAGTGAGAGTAACATTTTGTGCAATTCGTAAAAAAAACAGATTTTAAAAAAATAATAATAAATTTTTTCAGAATTTTAAAATGTTTTCAAATTGTTGCACCACTCTATTTCAGTAAGGAAGCGCTTGTCCAGTAGTTAAGAGTCTTGTTTAAAAAAAAAGAAATTTCCTGCAAATTTTGGTTCTCAGGAAAAGCCGCAGGAAAATCAAAACTTACCTGCGAACTTGCCTACCAACTCCATTCCGCAGCAAATATTCTGCATATTTGGACTCTGGGCAGGAAAGTTCTCAGGTATTTCCTGCGAAAAATTTCTGCAGGAAATTCCGCAGGTAATACCGAGATTTCTAGTAGTGAGTAGAGCGAAAATTATAGAAATCTTTCACTTAAATTGAGAGAGTATTTTTGTAGACAATGATAAAAGAATATGGGAAAGCTAATGGCACAAAGAACATGGAGAATTTAACCTACACTACCAACAGATGACACAAACAAATGGAGATACATGGCAATATAATTTGGTCTAGGGTTAGTATATATATTTACCAGTGCATTGACTACTTCAGCATTCATGTCCGTGCTTTCATTGTAGAGCCTTGTCAATGACTCTGACTGGGTGGGGATGATTCCACTGACAGAAGCATCTTCTCTTTTTTCACCATTACCATAATCAGAACCAACTAAAAATGAATTCACAAATTCATCTTCCTGTTGAATATTCTCAAGTGGAACCTGAAAGGTATTGTTTTCATCTCTAAAATACGAGACTGAATCCATAGACTCATTTTCCTCTTCAATAATCTCCATGTTATTGTTTTCACTATTTAAATAGGAACCGCGAAATGGAAAGTTTGTGCAACTTTGATCTAGAGACTGTTGGGTCAAGTAGAGGAAACATTGATCTACCTTAGAAGATGCTTCAAAGGTTGACTCCATATTCATTTCTTGCGAAGTACTAACTACCTACCAACAAGGGTTTTGGTCCAAGTGGTAATTGGACTTGGATCCCACCCCAAAGTTTCGAATTCGAATCTTGGGTGTGACAAAAATTTTGTTAGGAGGGGAGAACCACACGATGCGGCAAAGCCGAGTACTTGTGGCCAGCTAGGTTCCCCAGCGTAGATTAGTCATCGGCAAAGCCGGTGGAAACTGCGCACGAATAACATGGTAACCAAAAAAAACTTGTACAAGTAGGAGTTACATGATTTTTTAAAGACTAAATAGCACTTTTGGTCATTTATGTTTGACCAAAGTTTCATTCTGGTCTTTTATCTTTTTTTTTCCTCGTCTTGTTCCTTTATCTTTCATTTCTATGTCATTTTGATCCTTTATCTTTCATATTTGTTTCTGTTTGGTATTTTTAAGAAAAAATATAGAAAAATGTAGAACACTATGAATGTGCTCAAGAACATCAATGACACTTCGATTTCTTATTCTTGAATAACTCATGCAATATGTGGCCAAATTGAATGAAACTGAACTCTAACTTAAACAAAATTTTGCAAGGAATTCAATGGAGCCAAAATTAAGCTTAAAAAGTGATTGTGCGCAAAATCACTTCTGGAACCAAAATCTTGAATTTGAAGTTCAAAAAATCTTCAATCTCAACAATGGTGATTTTTTCTATAGAGCACCAACTTGAACGATTCTTGAGCCTAAAATACTCGAAATTCAATAAGGAAATAAAACATGGCAAGCATTTTGTTTATAAAAGTGCTACAATGCAAAATGCCGTGAACGATTCTTGTCATATTTTGATTCTTTGTTGAACTTCGAGCATTTCAAGCTCAATAATCGTTCAATTTGGAGCTCTATAGCAAAATCATCATTGTTGAGATTGAAGGTTTTTTGAACTTCAAATTCCAGATTTCGGTTCTTGAAGTCTGATAACTCTCATTTATGATAGTTACTATACTGATCCTAAGCTTAAATTATTGCAAGTTCTTAATCAAAGTAGTTAGTTAATGTTGTGAATATCATGTTTTAGAAGAGTATAAGGTGAAATTCTGGGTTTGTGTTAATTGGCAATTTGGTGTCTCATTTGTGCTTTGATATGTGTATTTCATTGTTGTAGCATTAGATGTCACAGCATCAACATGAAGGCTTCAAATGAGAGAGAAAGAACAAACGCGCTAATTTCAAGGATAGCGCCAGCTGTCAGGAAGGACAGTACCTGCGCATGAGTGTTAGTGTTGGAATATTCGATTGTGCCATCTATTATGGGCACATGTACCCTTTTGGGCACACATGAAGACAAAGGGCGCCTCCAAATTAGGGTTCCCCTAGGATCTCATGTGCCCTTGCACTATAAAAATATGCCTCTCTTCCTCATTTAACAGACTTGGCCGAAAGGAGAAAGTATAGACATAATTTTCCTCCATTTTTGTACTAAGCACCTCAAATTCCAACAAAAGACACCATTGTTGAGATTATTGCTGCAGCAATCACAGAAGCTTATTATACTTGGGAGATTTCTACTTTGAGAGCTGGATTTGTACTTCCATGATCTACATCTTGGAGCTCACCTTCGGTTCACCTATCTTAGTATAATTTCTTACCTTGTATTATTAGTATGACTTTAGCATTTATGCATGTTCAAGTTAGTTTCTTTGTGTTGTTCGCTCAATATGAGCTAAATACTCATAGTTGGGATGCTTGATCTAATGTAATGAAGTTTTAATGTAATTAATGAACTATGTTTGATGTTCGCATTTTATCTTGTGTATGATAATATTTCCATCTTAGATTAGGAATGACCAACTAATCTCAAGTAGCATTTATGAATTCAGAAATGGTTTGTAAATTTAACTCACAAGATAATATGAATTGTGTATTAAAAGACATTTTAATGTTCCTTGCTTAAACCCTAGACATAGGAGGGCAAACTTCATAAGGTGAATACTGTGGGTGCCCTAGCAGTCTAAGGTGTACTTATTTAGGGCTTAGACATAAGATCTTGTATGAAAACCCTGGTATGAAGTATTTGACAAAATACATCTATTGCAATAACACCTAATGCTGCAGCATCAAACATAGCATTAATGTATTTGAATGGATTTACTGAAGTAAAACATCTCAACTTGTTCTCATTTCTGATCTTATTACCCATTTATCTTTTTACTGTTGTGAATGATACCAAAACTTGTGTCTTTACTTTTATTACCATCACTAATTTGTTAATCAAATTGAATACGTTTTGAGCATTAATTCTCGTGAGAACGAATCTTATTTCTACTTTACTACTTGTTGGACAGTGTATACTTGCACTATGTTTTCACACAGCAAAGTCATTTTGTGCATAATCACTTTTTTGAGCTTAATTTTGGTTCCATAGAATTTCCTGCAAAATTTTATTCAGGTTAGAGTCCAGTTTCATTCAATTTAGTCGCATATTGCATGAGTTATTCAAGAAACAAGAAATCGAAGTGTTCTCGGCGTTCTTAAGCACATCAATAATGTTCTTCATTTTTCTGCATTTTTGCTTGAAAGGACCAACCAGAAACAAATATGAAAGATAAAGAACTAAGGTGAGAAAAAAAAGAAACGACAAAGGACCAAAATGACATAGAAATGGAAGATAAGTTTCAAAATCTAATTTTTCATAATACGACAAACATATATTTATGAGTTAAATATGTTTTTGGTTCCTATAAAATTTGTAATTTTTTTATCCCTAAATACTCAATGAATACGGGTTTCTCTAACTTTGAAGCACATATACAGATAAGTATATTGGGAAAACCCAAGTCCCACATTGACTAGAGATATGGTCTCAAAGAAGTTTATAAGTGTGAGACAATCCTCACCTTACAAGCCGATTTTGTGGGATTGAGTTAGGCCTAAACTCAGATTCTAAGAAAGTACCCATAAGTACTCAATGAATACGGGTATCTCTAACTTTGAAGAACATAAACTTCAAAGTTTGTCAGCATGTCTTGCATGGAAAAGTACAAACCATGAATTAGTTATCAATATGTATAATAATACTTACATCTAGAGTTCCTTCTGCTGTTGCTTGATTTTCATAGGCAGAACTAGCTACTTGGCTCCCCTTCATCAGACGTCAATGAATCATTTCTTCCTTCAGCTTTTTTCTTAGGCCTCTCTATCAAGCGACATAAAACAAAAGTTCTCTGCAAAATTAGGATCATAATCAGCATTTACTCGATATAATTCATACAAATTTGACACCAGGACAAAACAAACCTGGTTTTCATCAAATGTGACAGCATGATATTCATGAATAACCCAATTGGTCTTGACACCAGGACTACGACCTGTATAGTAAACGAGAGTCTTCTTTGACCCAATAATATCGTTGGTGACCCTTTTCTTTATATTTCTATTCTTTCCCGTTGCTTTCCAAAATCCACATTTAGTGGCCCTATTAAACATCTTGCTCTTGGCATATTTAGTGGCCCTATTAAACAAGTGCAAAAAAAGAACCATTCCCGGTCATCAGATTTCATTGCTGAAAACTCTTTGAAACAAAAATAAATAAGAATCAATATAAGAGCCACAAAAAGGAAAATACTAAAAAAGGTGACATTTCTATCCAATAATATTATATTTTTTGCAAAAGAAAGGACCAAAACCAAGGGTTCAAACCAGAAACGGTCCAAATGAAAAAAAAAAAACTTTACAGTAAAACTTTATCATCTTTAAGAACAAAACCAGCTGCAAATGTTACGGTTAGAGACAATCAATAAAGGAAGAGCATCTTTGCAAATATCAGTTTCCACTATGATGTTTTTGACAATGGCGTCATTACCAAGCAACTTGTGTTTGAGGTAATGATCGACTAGTTCTTCGTCCGTTGGACGAAAACTGAAACCCACAAGCCGCCGCAAATCCATTATGGTAATGTATTGTGCTTTCAACTCTCAAGTAGCTCTTTTTGTTTGTTTTGCTGCTTGCACTAAGTGATCACAGAGAGAGAGAGAGAGAGAGAGAGAGAGAGAGAGAGAGAGAGAGAGAGAGAGAGAGAGAGAGAGAGAGAGAGAGAGAGAGAGAGAGAGAGAGAGAGAGAGAGAGAGAGAGAGAGAGAGAGAGAGAGAGTAGAAGATGGTGATGAAGAAGGAGAGTGAAGAAAGCGATCAAGAATTCGAAGAAAGGATGTTAGTGTTGCTTAGATATTTGGTACTTTTGATCTTTTATTTTTGTTCTAATATAATAACACTTCTAAAAACCCAATGTACAATTCAACAAATTTTTCCAAATATATCTTTTATATTTATTGAGTCTTTTAGATTTTCAAAGTTTGAATTAATTGTCACAAAACTCTTTTATTTTAACTTTATTTATCCCAAAGAAACTACAAAAGAGTATTTTAATACTCAACTAATACAAATTAATAAATTAATTTGTATCTAATAAGTCAAAAATATCAAATATCAAATATTAGAAATTTTGATCAGTAGAAATGAATAGAGTATACTAAACTCACTCACTACCTTTTCGGAAGAAAAGCTTCATATATTAATTAGGTTTTTACATTTTCTGTAATTAAAAAAGAAATCTTTTATTCTTCCTTTTGTAAAAAAAAAAAACTTTTATTACTTCTTTTGTTTGATAGTAATTTTTTATATTTTTACCGAAAGAAATTCATATCATCTCTTTAATGATAAAATTTTCAATACAGGTTGGAGTAAAATCATGAATATGAGAGCAAGAATAAGATCTAGATGCTCTAGCAAGAGTACGATCAACTAAATATGTTTATCTTCTAGCATAGCCAATCTTATAGTTTTGACAATTTGCAATGATAATCCTACATTGAGAAAAAAACACCAAGTTCGTTATTGTGGGATATATTGTTGTTGATACTATTCACTACGGAAAGACAATTCGTCTCTATAACAACTGATGTAAAATTTCTCTCTTTTAGAAAATGAAGTGCTTAAACAAGACCCACTGCTTCTACTTCTTGAGGACATCGTAAACCATGAAACCACATTGTTTTACCTCCCCTAAAAATGCCCCAGTAGTCGCCAAAAATAGATGTGCCAATTTTGCATATAACGCTATCGTTAAACTTCTGCCAGGATAAGTCGCTCCGTGCCCACACCATACTTCCTCATCCCAGCTCGTGCGGATAAATTATTGTGGTTCCAACACATTATTAAATGGAGTTAGTTTAGTCTATTTGCATTAATTAATGATTTCTTATTTCACATATAAATGGCCAAAACATTAAATATTATATAATATTTTTTTTTTACCAAAGGAAACTCATATCAATTCATTAAACAGAATATTCGTAATACAGGTTGGACTAAAATCATGATTGTGAGAGCTAGCATACAATTTAGATGCTCTGGCTAGAGAATGAGCAACTAAATTTGCTTGCCTTCGAATATAGCTAATCCTATAGCTTTGACATTGTGAAATAATGGACCTACAAAGAGAAAAAATAGCACCAACTTCATTATTGAGGGATAAGTTATTATTTATGCCATTCACTACGGATAGGCAATCCAACTCAATTACCACGGATGTGAAATTCTTCTCCTTGAGGAACTGAAGAGCTTGAAGAAGACCCATTCCTTCGGCTTCTTGAGGAGTCGGTGAACCATAGAACCACTTCGTCTTCCCTCCTCTAAACGCACCAAACTCATCTCGGACGCATATCCCTACACCATACTTATTATCTTCAACGAAAATTGCTGCGTCTACATTGCAGTTCATGCTTCCAGCTGGTGGTTTACTCACTACAAGAAATAGTGGATTTACTGTCCAAAACTTTCCGACGGATATAAATCCTTCGGAAACTTTCCGGCGGATTTGAGGGATTTCCGGCGGATTTGATCCCACGGTAGTTTCCGGCGGATTTTTTGGACTTTCCGGCGGATTTTTATCCCACAGAAACTTTCCAGCGGATTTTTTGGACTTTCCGGCGGATTTATAATTTTTTTTTTTTTGCAAAAATCCGCCGGAAAATACCAAAAATCCGCCGGAAATTTCCGGCGGATTTTTGGTAATTTTCGGCGGATTTTTCAAAAAAAAAAATTTCAAAAATCCGCCGGAAAATTTTGGAGGGAAAAAAATCCGCCGGAAATTATAAAAATCCGCCGGAAAAATTTAGAGGGAAAAAAATTCGTCTATAAATATAACTTTCTCCTACACTCATCTCATTCTCTCATTTATCTCTTTCTTTCCTTCTAATTCTCTTCTACATTTTCTCTATCTTATCTTTTTTCTTCTTTCTCATACTCTCTAACCTTCAAAAATTTCTCTACATATCTCTCTTCTATAATTCTCCTTTCTTCTTCATTCTCACTTCTTTATTCTTATTCCTTCTTCATCTCACTATTTTATTCTTATTTCTTCATAATTCCTCATTCTTATTCTCTCATATATCATTTCTTCTCATATTCTCTTTTATTCTTTCCTTTTTCAACAATACCATTCAACATTTGATTTTACTTTTGTTTTTTGACTTTTATTTAAAACACATATTAAGTTATAAAATTCAAAAAAAAATTAAAAAATTTCGGATTTTAAAAAAAAAAAAATTGGAAAATCCGCCGGAAATTACCATAAATCCGCCGAAAATTTTTTTTAAAAAAAAAAACATTTTCCGGCGGATTTTTGGTAATTTCCGGCGGATTTTTCAAAAAAAAATTTAAAATCCGCCGGAAATTACCAAAAATCCGCCGGAAACTACCAAAAATCCGCCGGAAACTGTTTGCGACGAGGGTTTTTCCGGCGCCAAAAATCCGCCGGAAAGTCCACATTTTCGGCGGATTTTGGTCGCCGGAAAATCCAGTTTTTCTTGTAGTGACTCCATCTCAACTCACGGGTCAGATTCTGGGAATTATTCGCTGCACTATGCTGATCCGTTCCTGCTGGTTTTTCACGAGCTACCTGCCACTGTAACAGCAGGTCAGCTGCGTTCTGTACAGCCACCGAGACTGGCTTCACAACCCCTTCCTATAGCCTCTCATTCCTCCTTTTCCAAATAACCCAAAACATCATTGCAAAAGTGGATTTATTGGAAGATGACAGCACCTCTAACAAGTGAAAAAACGCAGCACTGAAGGTAATTGTGCTCTGTGCAACCGACTGAATATCCTCAAAAAGACCAGCTTGTTGCCAAATATCCGCCACCTGTAAACAATTCAGAAAAATATGTTTGTCATCTTCAATACCATCACCACACATAGGACACACTTCCTCGCACGGGACATGTCTTTTACTTCGAGTCGGAAGGCATCCTCTAGCAACTCGCCACAACAACAATTTCACTTTTTGTGGTATTTTAAGCCTCCAAATATTCATCCAAGCTCCCGGTACCCGAAGATGTGAGTTATCTATTAAATCCTCCATTGCTCCAAAATACGCGGAACGGACCGAATATTCACCTTTTCTACTACGCCACCAAATAACTTTGTCCCCTCCTTCCGGGTCAAGAATAGGCACCTTCACAATTCTGTTCACATCAGAAGGTTGAAACAATTGATCCAAAAGTACAGTGTTCCACTCATTTTCCTCTTCATTCCAAAGGTCTCTAACACACAAGTGTTCCATACCCAGCACAACTTGGGATTTAACAAAAGGATCCACTTCATCTCTCAACCAAGGATCATTCCACACCGACACCCTTCTTCCGCTACCAATACGCCATCTCATGCCCAATTTAACAATCACTTGGGAAGTGTAGATACTACGCCACACATAACTGGGATTATGGCCCAAGCGAGCCCCCGTAAAATCACTATTTGGAAAATATTTAGCCTTGAACACCCTACCTCCATACTCCTTGCGCATTGTAAGCTTCTCCCAATTTAGCCACTTGATGCCTTTCCTTTGACTATTATTCCCTCCCCACCAAAACGAGTTAATCATCCTCTCTAGCTCTTCCCCCAATGTTGTTGGAATTAAAAAAGCACTCATACAATAGGTGGGTATAGATTGTGCCACTGACTTCACCAACACTTCTTTCCCTGCTTTTGACAAATGCTTCCCTGCCCAATGGTGAATCCTTTTCCACATTCTATCACGAAGATAACCAAACATCTGCTTTTTGCTTCTTCCTATCATGGAGTACTTTACTAAACATGTAAACAATGAACACATTTATTAATTAATGTAACTTTTAAGTGGAGTACCAAAAGACTATGATAATAATTAATAAAAGTAAAAAAAATTATGTTCACAATAAAGATTTCATTTAAAACTAGACCTTTTTCATATATTTTTGTTAAAAAAACCTCCTAAAAGGTTACTTATAAAAAAATCAGGGGGAATAAAAAAGAATGTTAAAAAATTTAATATGAATAATTGTGTATATATATATATATATTTATATAACTAGATTAATTTTAGAGATTTTTAAGAAAAATAAAAGTTAGTAGTGCACACAAGAGCACTCACTCACTGCTTGCTTTTTCACTCTCAGGAAGAAAAACAAAAGTTATTTTGTGTTTGTGTAATATGAAAATTGTTCTTTTAAAAAATTCATTTTATAAAAAGCTACTAAAAAACTAGATTAACAAATTTTCTTAATTGATGCTTAGTTTCAGTAAACACCATTGGTCTATTGATATAAGCTACCTTGGGATATAGGGTCGACCCCGTGTTCCTAAATTCGATTTTCGCAGTGGACAAACTCGATGTTGGTCAGTGTGAAATTTGCTTCTAAGCACAAATAGGTATTAGTATTCCATTATAAGCGTTAGAACACTCTATGAATAATCTTCAACCCTCTAAACAAAAAAAACCTTAACAACTCCAAAATCGTGTTAGAAGTGTTCCTTTTGTAACTCATTTTATATGCAACGTGATCGCTACCGGTGCAAGGCGAAGCCACATCGTTGTAATTTGTCACTTCAAAGTTAACATTCCATCATATTTAGGTACCGCGAGTTGTTCCAAACGGAAGGGTATTTAGGTAAAGATGAATGTGATTTAGGTACTGCGGGTGGTGCCAAACATTATGTTTTGTAAATTGGTGAAAAAAGCCACGAATGAAGGAAAAAAATAATGGTATTTGATTCTCATATATACTTTTCATTTCTCAATATTTTTTATAAAAATGCAATTTTATTTATTTTCTAACCAAATCACATGATTTTTATCTGACGGTGTAGATATATCATTGCCACTTTAATGGTAGCATATATACTACTCTCTCCATTCCTAATCTACGATACTTTTAATTTGTTACACACAAATTAAGGTACTATTAATTTATAGCCAAGTAATAAAACATCATCTTTGTAGTTGTCTTGAGATACTTGAAATTAAAATAAAAGAGTCTTGGGACAATTAATAAATCCATACTTTGGAACTCTAAAAGACTCAACAAATATAAATGGTACATTTAGAAAAATTTGGGAAATTGTACATTAAGTTTTTAAAAATACTATTGTTTTAAAATAAAAATAAAAGACGGAAAATGGCGGAGTGAGTAGCATAAATGAATCATTTTTGCTTGTTTTAACTGGAATGCATACTACAACCCAGGGATGTGGTTGAGCGGTTGAACTGGAAAGTGACTTGAACGACTTGAAGGGACATTCAGCAACTCGATTTCACATGAAAAATCAATGATATTTCATAAAGTGTAAATTTGTCATAAGAGGTGAGATTTGCATTTACACGTTACTTGAAGCACGAAGTGCATTAGCTTTTTGAAGATAGCACTTGAGTGCTATATTGAAAAAGTGGATGTGTCATAGAAGGTGACATTTTCTTTTACGCATTACTCGATGCACGAAGTGACATCAGCTTTTTGAAGATAACTCTTGAGTGTTATCTTCAAAAAGTGAATATGTATCATAGGAGGTGATATTTACTTTTATACATAGCTTGCTGCAAGAAAAAACCTTAGCTTTTTGAAGATAGCACTTGAGGGCTTTGGGATATGATGTGATTTGATAGAGACTTGACTAGGCTATAATAGCAAACATACACCTCTTGTGTGACTTGAATGCAAATTTGATACACATACACACCTTATTTCCTAAACCTACATCAGAGAAATATAGAAAAGCACGTATGAAACACATCAACCATAAGCTATATACCTGATGAATATATAAATTGTTTGTCTATGAACTGAAAATTAAGTTAAACACATCAACCCAAGCTTACTCAAGTATTTGTCAATGATTATGCGGTTTATTATCAAACAGTTGCTCAAAAGAAAAAAATTCTAGGGTCCATCTCTCAAATATCAAGATGACAGATACATATATAGAGAAAGCTTCACATCTAGTTTCTAACTTTTTCACAAGAAGATCCCTCATTTGCTTTCTTCCTTAGAGCTATTATCAAGAGGATGGAGAGTCTAACTGAGTCATACCTTGAGGAAAGGAAATGCTTGTGCTGACTTTCTAGCTAAATTAGGCGTTGGTTGTTCTGAAGGCTGGCGCTATTTCGCATCACCTCCACCTGGGATCTTAAACCTCCTTCAAGCTGATGCTAGTGGAGTTTCTTTTTCTAGATAGTTGCTATTTTCTTTTGTATTTTGTTTTTATCTTTGCTTTCTTCTTCTTGTAGCAAAAAAAAACACTGACATGGCTAGGCAGAAAACAAAATGCATCTTTTGAGTTTTCATGCTCCCTTTTAAAAATATAACAAAATAAGTATGTGATCTAATTTTTTTCTTTGGGACATCATAAGCACTTTCCAAGCACATAGAACCATTGAATTTTGTAAGACTATAAGCATAAATGTATCTTTGCTAGTTTAGTAAGAGCTTAAGGCAGCCTGTTATACTAAATCATCTCTTGTTAGGGCAACCTGTTATCACAGGTTACTAGTCACTCACATGAGTAATTATATATAGGGGTGCTCGCGGTGCGGTTTGGTTCGGTTTTGAGACAAAAAGTGAATCGAATCGCAATGTAAAATTACATGCGGTTTGGTTTGGTTCGGTTGACTTCCTAAAATAAAATCAAACCAAACCAAACCAAACAAATGTGGTTTGGATTGGTTTGGTTGGTTCGGTTTTTTCCAAGACAAAACATAATTTAAAATGAAGTTAAATTAACTAACATAAGAAATGGCTAACATAAATCTTTAAGAAAAAATCTACTCAAATATATGTAATATATAAATTAGGGATTTTTTTAATACCCCCACATAACAACTTTATCCCCAAAATACCCCTCCCATAATCTCCCAAAAATTCACTTTTCAGTTATTATATCCTGGGCCCCACAAAATCTCTAATCGGATTTACCACTATGGAAGGTAAATCCGATTAGCAATAAATACGCAATTAATACGACACCCAACAGTCAAATCGTATTTACCTATAAATAGATAAATACAATTTGACATTGTAAAATACCCCAAAAAAGGAAATTTAGTCAGCGCGTATTTACCTAAATAAGAGTGGAAATCGTATTTACGTAACCAGTACGTAAATACGATAGTTGAATTTTAGCCATCGTATTTACACGGAGGTGGGGGTGTATACGATTGGAAATCGTATTTACGTCTGGGGCACGTAAATACGATTTGTATTATTATTTTTTTCCTAATTGTTATTTTTTGTTCTATTTTCGAAACAGATATCGATCCGCAGTCAGAGTCACAGCTGGTTCCTGTCGTTGTAGATACTACAGAGTTATTCAGTACAGACCAGGTATAATGTTTGAGTACTAAATTTTTTATTAATTTTGATAGACATGTATTATTTTAACAACGTAACAATATTTTATTTTGTAGATATTTTCTACACGGGATGATGTTGTTGAGTGGGCGAAAGCCGTTGGGAGACGTATCGGTGTAGTTGTTATTATTGTCAGATCTGACTCAGGTGGAGGTAAAAGGGGGACTTGTTGCGTTAAAAACACACTTCGAGCAAGTGTACTCTTTCGCAGAAGTAGTATAAAATAATATCGTATCCACAGGGATTAATAAACAAGTACTAAACTAATCAAGATTATTTAATGTTTAGACGAAGAAATAGTTTGATGTTTACAGAAACTAAAATAAAAAGAATTAAATAGCAAGAATTAAAATAATAGATTTAACAAGTTGGAGAGAGGTCTAGGGTCGCGGTTTCACTTGCAAGCTTCGATTCCCCTATGTCTAATTCTACCTGAATTCCCTTATTTTATTTAATTACCAATCCCTTTACTAAAGCTATTAATCCGTTTGGTCATTCGCGATTAATATTCTTTTTCCTAAATTAACACTAGTTTGGTCAGGCTAGAATTTAAATCCAAGAAAAGCATAAAGAGCAAAAAGGTTGAATGATCGGAAGACTAAATTAAAGTTTGGTCATGCATTAATCTTAGCCCCAATTATCCTATAAGTCCACCAACTAATTGCAGTACGGTCGCTGATCAAGTAATTGATTATGAACATGAAAATGGTAGTTAATCCTAATTATGTGATTAAAGCAATAGGATAGTATTAATTGAAATAAAAACTAGGAATTCAAAGTATAAATTAAAACATAAAAGGTCTCTAATCAAGCAAGATTCACCTAAGACCCTAGAAGAGGATTTAAGTATCCATAGGTATCAAGAACAATAAAACAGAAATAAATTTCATGAAATACAAAGATAAGAATAACCCGGTAATTAGAGATCAAATGACAAAATAAACCTCCCCCACACTAGCATGAAGCATGGTCCTCAATGCAAAATAATCAAGTAGGAACAAAAAGGAAATAAATGAGAGAGAGTAAGAGTGACTTCCTTGAGAGAGGTGCAATATGAGCTTATTCCTAAAAACAAAAGAAAAATAACAGAAAATAAAATACAGGTTGCCTCCTGCGAAGCGCTTTCTTAACGTCATGAGCCTGACGATAGTTGGTGCTCAATCAGGTGGCTTTCCAAGAGCAAATTTTACATCTAACGCAGTGCACCTTCTTAGTTTTCTAACAATGTGGTTCACATTATTCTTTCTTTTTCCACATGGTGGATGAGCTTCAAAGGATTGTGGATTTTTAATTTTGCCTTCATCCACCACTATGCTAGGATCCTGCAAAATAAGAATTTTTTCTAAAAAGTCCTGCATCTTTAAATCACCAGAAATGTTAGTTTGAACCACATAATCAAAATTAGGAGAGGTAAAAAGAGAGAAATTTTCATTGGAATTTAAAGCTTTAATAACATCATCTTGTTTACCACTCATTAGACTTACCTTTCCCTTATGAACCTCAATCAAAGCATCACCAATGGTTAAAGCAATTTGCCCAACAATTTGGGTTTTATCCTCTTTCTCCAAATCAAGAACCAATGGATCTTTCTCATTCTCCTCACAAATGCTCTCATCAATGAAATCTGTTGTTTCAATTTGACTCCCCTCAGTAGGAGTCACTTCATCTTTCTTGAGAGCTTCTTCCTCTAAATTAGCTTCTACGGAGAACTCTGCATCATTACTAAGAATATTATCTTTGTATTGCTCAGATTCTTCATTTGGGGTAGACTTAGTTTGTAAATAAAGAGTTTCTTGAGCCAACTGAGTTGTTACCATATCAATAAACTTTGACAATTGATTCTTCAAACTATCAAAATTGTTTTTCATGGCTCGAATTTGGCTCTTCAAGCTTCCAAATTCTTCATTTGTCTGCTCCATAAATTTGACCAATACCTCATCGATATCATATTCTTCCTCTTTCCTTAATTTGCACTTGTAGTTGCTCATAATTATCCCAGTTGGAGGAATAAGGAGGTGGCTCATAGTCGTCCCAATAGTTTGAATAAGACTCATAAGGTGGAGGAGCAAATGGGCGTTGACATTGAGTGATATACCAAGATAACTTCTCTAAATTCCTTTTCGTCTCTGCTTCTCTAATATAATCTCCAAGAGTTTTAACCATGATTTCAACTTTTTTCTGCAAAACAAGGTGAACTGCAATGGTTTCTTGGAAAAGAATTAGCAACTTTTTTTTTGTATTTTTTTTCAATAAGATAAATAAAAATACACAATTAAAACTAAAGCATAAAAAAATGTCTAAAGCAATAAAAATCTTTTTCGTTTAATATTGCGAATTAATCCCCGGCAACGGCGCCAAAAACTTGTTGCGTTAAAAACACACTTAGAGCAAGTGTACTCTTTCGCAGAAGTAGTATAAAAGAATATCGTATCCACAGAGATTAATAAACAAGTACTAAACTAATCAAGATTATTTAATATTTAGACGAAGAAATAGTTTGATGTTTACAGAAACTAAAATAAAAAGAATTAAATAGCAAGAATTAAAATAATAGATTTAACAAGTTGGAGAGAGGTCTAGGGTCGCGGTTTCACTTGCAAGCTTCGATTTCTCTATGTCTAATTCTACCTGAATTCCCTTATTTTATTTAATTACCAATTCCTTTACTAAAGCTATTAATCTGTTTGGTCATTCGCAATTGATATTCTTTTTCCTAAATTAACACTAGTTTGATCATGCTAGAATTTAAATCCAAAAAAAGCATAAAGAGCAAAAAGGTTGAATGATTGGAAGACTAAATTAAAGTTTGGTCATGCATTAATCTTAGCCCCAATTATCCTATAGGTCCACCAACTAATTGCAGTACGGTCGCTGATCAACTAATTGATTATGAACATGAAAAGGGTAGTTAATCCTAATTATGTGATTAAAGCAATAGGATAATATTAATTGAAATAAAAACTAGGAATTCAAAGTATAAATTAAAACATAAAAGGTCTCTAATCAAGCAAGATCCACCTAAGATCTTAGAATAGGATTTAAGTATCCATAGGTATCAAGAACAATAAAATAGAAATAAATTTCATGAAATACAAAGATAAGAATAACCCGGTAATTAGACAAATTCCTGATCTAAGTCTTCAATCTCTTTTTTCTGCTCCAGAGCTCTCTCACAGTGTCAGAAACGGTACCCAAATTCTTCAAATCACTCTCTCCTGCCGTATTGTTCTGTGTGTATGTGGTGTCCTCCTCTTAATTCTTGCGTCTACTGTTGATATATGCGGCTCCTCCTTTATATATTAATTCAATTCTAGGTTTGCTGCTTCCCCAACAAGTCACGTGTCTTTCTCCCCATGTTGAAAGATTCTCTCTTATAATAGCTTGTGACCTAATATAATATGGGCTTCTTTAATTCATTGGAATGGGCTCCTTAAAATTGTGCACTTATCTAATTAAATTGGGCCATTGCTTCTTGCTAAGTTGATCACGTCCAATTCCTGATGAAGTAGGCAATGAGCCTTATTTGGATCCTTATTCTATTCTTTATTTTCTTTCTTCCTGCAAAAAAAAGAGTAAACTAAGTAAATAATTTATATAACAAATAATAATTGTTCTAAAAATGACCCAAAAATATCCCTAAAAATGCACTAAATTTGAGTTTATCAGGACTCGAGATAAAATCATTTTTGGCTGTGACAAGCAACGGGATTTTTGTAATAATTCTAGAGTTATCGGATCGAAGAGAAGAAGGTGTTTGTTCAAGTTGAGAGCTGTTCGTACCATACGTGATGGGGGTTGGTGTGTGTCGGTTAGGTGTGGTCTACACACACATCAGTTATTGACCACCCCAGTCGGGTCCACAGCTTTTGGGTGTTTGACTAAGCCGCAGAAGGCTATTATTGATGAGCATACTGCTTTGAAAGTTGCCCCGAAGGACAGTCTGATTGCTTTGAAGAAAAAATTTCCGGGGAACGTCACTTCTCTTCCACAAATATATAGGAAGCGTTAAGGAGGGGTCCTAGAACAGACATTCAAGAGTTGGTGCGATTAATTGAATCTGAAAATTATTTATGTTGGAGTAGGAAGCTTGGGGATTCTGACGTGGTTTCGGACATCATGTGGGCGCATCCCACTTCTATAAAATTATTTCGGTTGTTTCCCAAAGTTCTCATTCTCGACACAACCTACAAGACGAATAAATACAATCTACCTTTATTGGAGATTGTCGGGGTGACGTCTACAGAATTAACTTTTTCGGTTGCTTTTGCCTACATTGCACATGAGCTAGGAAATCATTTTACTTGGGCATTATAGCAGCTAAAAGATTTATTCGACTTGCATGGGCTTCAACCACAGGCCTTCTTGACAGACCGAGATCTTGGTCTAATGTCGGGTATTCTTAGCGTGTTTCCTTCTTCTACGAATTTGTTGTGCTCTTGGCATGTCACAAAAAATGTCAAGGCAAAAATTAAAGAGATGGTGCATGCGGATAGGCAAACAGAGGTTCTCTCTCTTTGGCACGATGTTATTGACTCAGCTGACGAGTCAGAGTACTCATCTCGATTGAAGATTTTTGAGGACTCGTGCGTTGATCTTCCTGCTCTTATTAAATATGTGCGTGATACTTGGTTGAAACCGCATAAGGAGAAATTTATCTTGGCCTGGACTAATCATATCCCACACTTTGGGAATCAGACCATGAACAGGTATTTTAGTCGTTGATTAAATTTTTTTAACACGTGTTTACTATTTTAGTCGTTGATTAAATTTTTTTAACACGTGTTTACTATTTTTTTCGTATATTTATTTTTGTAATTATTTAAGAGTCGAGTCAGCCCACTGGACATTGAAGCGATCTTTGGGGACATCTGGAGGAGATTTATCAAAATGTTTTCATTCGGTGCATGGGATGCTTAGTCTTCATTTTGAAAAAGTGATCCGGTCTTTCCAACGGAGCATAAACCGTGTTGAAGTTGCACACAATACTCCATTTTTTAAAAAAACTTCGCGGTCTTGTGTCTCTAAATGCTTTGGATCATATTGTTAAAGAGTTTTCAAAAACTACATCCGGGTTGGTTATGATAAAGGCCGTTGTGGTTGCGTTCTTCGAAAGACACATCTTCTTCCATGTGCTTGTGAGCTAGGTGTCTTTCATTATTCCAGTTCTTCTATTCCATTGGACGTTGTAGACGACCATTGGAAACAGCTGGATTTGGATTCTGTTGATGATAAATTTTTCCAAGGGCAATCCGATGCATGTGATATTTCATACCAAATGGAGATGATCTGGGCAATATTTAATCGAATGACAGAGGAAGAGAAATTTGTCTTCAAGAAGCAACTTAATGAGCTTGCATTTCCTACTACTTCTTCTATGGTTCCACCAGCATACAAAGTTAAAACTAAAGGTGCACCAAAGAAGAAAAAGAAGAAATTATTTGATGTCAAGCGCGATCCTTCCGGTTGGGAACATGTTGATGAAAAGTTGAAGACAACACAAGAATCCGGGACTTCCAAAAAATCTTCTAAGTCGACAAAAGGGTCTTCTCCTAATGTCTCAAAGCAGTCTCCAAAATTGAAGGTATCTCAAAGTTCATATAGGAAATTAACACAGCAGGAGGAGACAAAACTTCATTTACTGTGGGTTCCTCAACACCTACACTCTTATGTTCAGAATATTATTGATGTTGATCCCGATGGTAATTGTGGGTTTAGGGCATTTGTTGTTGGTCAAGGTCTTGGTGAGGATAGTTGGCCTTTAATTAGGCAAGAATTAATTCAAGAAACAAAAGACAGAGACCAACTCTATACTGACATATTTGGGGAGCACAGACTAGCAGAGCTTAGAGAAGCATTATCCATTGAAGACTACGGTGTCCAGCCTCCGGCAAAGTGGTTGAGTTTGCTTGAGATGGGGTACTTTATAGCAACCAGGTATAATGTGGCCCTAGTTCAGTTATCTTTGGGGATGGATTTTACTTATCTACCTTTGAGAGGTGCTTATTCTTCTTCTAAGGCTCGTAGTATCATATCTATTTTGCACGTGAGAGGTAACCATTGGGTGCATGTTTCTCTTTCTCCTGCTTGTCCTTTGCCTCCGATTGCTCATTTATGGAAGCATAATGTATCCCCAGAGGCCCTTACATGGTTGGATCCGTATACAGACCGCTTCGCCTTATGGCATTCCCTTGCTCCAGTCTTGCCCCCACCCACTGATGCGCCCACCGTGATAAATTTATCGGATGATTCTGATGGTTGACTGACTGCCTGACATATTTCTTGTATTTATTTTTGTACCACGTTTTTTGTAATTATTTATCCATATTTTTGTGTAAATATATATATGTATATATATTATATCAGTTTTTAATTTTTTTTTAAAATAATTTTGTAAATCGTATTTACCTTAATACAGGGTAAATACGATTTGTTAAGTTAACAAATCGTATGTACCCCCACGAACAGGTACACACGATTTGTTAACTATACAAATTGTATCTACCTACATCCAAGGTACATACGATTTGTATAATTAACAAATCGTATGTACCTTCTAATGAGATACATACGATTTGAGCTTTATTTTCACATCGTATTTAGCTCTATACGCTTCCATTTTTTTCAAAATCGTATTTACCTCTTATACAGGTAAATACGATTAAGTAAAATTTCAGAGGGGTATTTTAGGATTTTCATTTTTTGTGGGGGTATTGAGGGAAAACGTGGGGGTACAAAAAAAAATCCCTATAAATTACTCTCCTTTAATTCTTTTAAAATAGCTAAGACAATGTTTAAAAGAATTTGAATTAAATATTTTATTGTAATTTTTAAATATAGCATAACAATATGGATTGTTTGTAAGTGAGTCAAAGAATTAATTGGATTTGGGCTAGTAAGTGAGTGAGTGAGGAGCATCACCTAGAAAAGGATAAAAACATAATACCAACCAAGCATTCGTCTCAAATATCCGTAGAAGAGCATCACCAGAAGCCTAAAATGTTGTACCATTAGAACAAGGGATTTTTTTTGTACCCCCACCTTTTCCCTCCATACCCCCACAAGATTTTTTAAGACGAAAATACCCCTGGCTAAAATGAACGCGCTCAGATTTACCTTAGGGGGAGGTAAATCCGATTTGTTAATTTTAGCCATCGGATTTACCTTTTCGTGCAGCCCCACTTGGTAAATACGACTTTAAAATTAACAAATCGGATTTACCTTAGGGGGAGATAAATTCGATTTGTTAATTTTAGCCATCGGATTTACCTAGGGGGGAGGTAAATCCGATTTCCCTAAAAAAAGGAAAATCGGATTTACCTCCCCCCAAGGTAAATCCGATTTTGGATATTAATTTTTTTTATTTAATTTTTAAAAAAAACTTCTAAAAACGCTACTAAAAATCTGTTAAAGAGTCAAAACTAATCCAAAAATTATACAAACACCACTAAAAATCTAATAAAACCAAACTAAGGCTATACAAAAATTTTTAGATTTTTTGAAGACTGAAAAATTAAAAAAATTAATAGAAAATAGTAAACGATGGAATTTGGGAAATTGAGCCCCGCAGCCCCGTAAGAAGTCTCTTCTGGGGGAGTCATGGTCCTTGATTTAATTCGGATTTAATGGTTGTGGTTTCATTGCAATCGGAGTAGGTTGCCCGAAAACTGATTTTTTAGCCTAAATTATTCGCTCGACGTACAACATCGTCACTAAATTGAACCCAAAGAAGGCCGATATTCATATTATTGATATCTAATTTCTTTTTTTAAAAAAAAATAAATTAATTTTTTTAAATGATTTATTTATTTATTTTTTGGATAAAAATCGGATTTACCTGTGGGTGGGGTACATCCGATTGGAAATCGGATTTACCTTTAGGTGGGGTAAATCCGATTTTCCTTTTTTTTTTGAGTTGGGGATATGTTGGGGTTTTTGAATTTTGTGAAGGGGTATTTTGGTCTTTTCAAGGGTGTGTGGGGGGTATAGGGTCAAATGGGTGGGGGTACTAAAGAGAAAACCCTTAGAACAAAAGCACGCAAGGCCGGCTCTACCGCACATGACTCAAGCCCAACTTCATTTTTTAGGGCCCCCAAACAAAAATACCACACTAGTTACTAGTTAATACCGTTTGTTTTTATTAGATATATAATTGCAAATAGTTTTTTATATTACCTCTCATTTCAATACAAAAAATTCTTTTTTTTAGGAGAACATTCTATCAAATTTTGGAACTCTCCATGGCCATTATATTCATTTTTATATAATAATATGTTATTTTATTATAAAGAAAAACTCAATGCATTAGTTTATCATGAGTTTAATTTTAGTAAATTATTAAGTTTTACAAGTAAGAAATTTATATGTCCTAAAAATTTAGAAATTTTTTATTCGAGACCGAATCAATGGTCATGCAGTTGATGTTCTACTACAGACCCCTCGGCCCGACCCTTCACCGAGTAAGTCATTAGTTGGATTCTTTAAAATAGATGTCGAACTTGAGACACCAGACTATTTGACAAACTAATTACCACCAAACCAAGGAGTGAAACCTCGTTACTCCACACAGGAAATTCATAAATGTTAACTTGGCCCTCTGAAGAACCATCCCAAGCCCGCCCGTATCCATTAGTCATTCGAAAATTAGTATAAAGCTAATTAAAGCTGTATTGAGATGTTAGTTTGAGGTTTTGGTCTTAAGGGCCAATTTTTAAAATTTGAACAGAGGCTCTAAATTGTTTGGGACGGCTGTATGCACGAGTTGATTAAATCTGATGCCATAGAGATCACTAAATATATGATGCGATATTACTTAAAAAAACTGAATGAGTTACTTAAATTTGTGTTATTAATATATGGTATGTTGGAAAACTGAATCAGAATATAGAATGAAGTGGAAAGCATGATATATGCTATAGCTTATATATACATTTTTTCCTCAGCTTTATCCATGGCCATGTGAGAGATATTCAGGCCTACTTACTACTCTTGTCTAAACATACAACATCTTCTTTTCCTCAAATTAACTCGCTTATTCCTTTCAATGAAAGCTAAGCATTTTCTGTTGGATCATTAATCCAACAATGGCCTTATATGTTAATATATAATTATGTGTTATGGACTGTCACTTAAGATTAAGCCGAATTAAAGTGATCTAATAAGGTTAGGTTAAAGTGGGCTTATGAATATTTGAGTCTTTAATGTGTAGAGACTAAAGGATAATTCTAATTTTGTGATGGCTAAATTAGAAGCACCAATAGACAACCTTAGTTAGGGTTCTATAAATAAGGAGGTTATGGTCCCCGGGTCACACTACAACTTTTGGAGTCGTTCTTACCTGACATCCCATCATCAGGAAGATACAGAGAGAGAAAAGGTTTTCTCGGAGAGAATACGTGTTGACCTGGAAAGCCAAACCACATATCAAATCAACATCATAAATTCAGGTACGCTTCCGCTTTGGAATTTCTATTGATTAACATGGTTGATTTTGGGATTATAAAAACTATTAAGGATATAACAAGTGGTATCAGAGTCTATCATGTTTAATCATTAGGAAAATAATTTTATTTTTAATTTACGGTATATGATACATTTGTCGTCTGGCTTCAGTTTTACTTTAAAGGTATATATAATCATTTGGCCTTCAAGAATAAGTTCTTGAATGAATTCGTAGTTTGCTATATATGTTTTGGTTTTTTGAAGATTGTGGCCGCAACAATTTTCTTTTCGTTAGGCTTAAAAGATCTCCTTTCATGAATTCTATTATTATGTTACTATGAATTCAGCACTAGTTCGGCTCATGATGATATCATCTGTTCAAATTTTTTTGTTTCTTTTATTTCAGATAGTGTTTTTTTTAAAAAAATTTCTATTTTCTTTTATTAAATATTAATTAAATATATAAATACAAAATGTTAAAATAAAAAGGACAATTTTTAATATAAAAGCCAACTAGGTATGCCAATGTAGCTGCCACGTAGATTAAGTGGTGGACACGTCAGCGTTAATTTTGACCAGATTAGTGGGGGACCCTGATTTTACAAATTGGGAATCTTGGGGATCAAAATCGTGAGTTGGTGAAACTTGGGGACCAAAACTCTATTTAAGCCTATTATTATGAGGTGATGGAGCCGTTCATATACTTAGGGAATTTGTCTTTCAAAAAAAATATGTTGATATTCTCATATGTGTCATTGACACTGCTTGGGATCCTTTCTTTGACTCTGTTGAAAACACAACAAGTCAAGACAATATTGAAATCCCCATACAAGAAATTGTTACATAAGAACAAACTCTTCCAAGTCTGAGAAGAAAAATTATTTAATATTTAAAATGACTATTCCCAACATGCATAATTATAAGACTCTTCTGATATTTTCTTTTGTCCCTAAATGTAAGACTCTTTACAAAAAAGTATTTAGATATATTTATTACTCTTTTTTCAAATACATCCCTTATTAATAATACTCAATTGTCTTAGTATATGAAAAGTAATATTATATTAGATGCTTCTATACACAAAGAATAATTTAGTAATAGTCATATATATATAAATTATAATATATATGCGTAAAAAAAGCAATAGGATCTTATATTAAGGAAGAGATGGAGTAATTATATAAGGTATAATACTTAAGATTATATAGTGTTATGTTGTGTATTTTATCAAATTTTAATTTTTTAAAATAATTTAAAGTTGAGATCTATTTTATTAATTCCACACTTAAAAGAAATTTTGATTCCGCTTATCCAAACTACTAAAATTTTTAAAAATAACTTTTTGCAAATGTATCTAAATTTGAAATGCATTACCTAGTTTATTTGTGGTTGATCACTTATGGTGTTTGTACTTTGTAGTATACTTTGGCTCTTGTGTTTAATTTCTTGTTTTTGACTGATTCATCCTTTGCCCAATTGTTCTCTCTTTCTATTAATAGTAATCATTTGAAGTCAATTTCTATTGCATGTTTTGCTTATTTTTGCTAGCTAGGTTTGTTGTGCCCCCACTAACTTATACATTTAAAGTTTAATACATTTAATTAAGTCGAGGTTATTAGATACATTTAAAACGATAAAATTCGTTTAGTACTCCCTTCATGTATCATTAATCCATTCGTTTTATAAATGTTATGTTTAGAATTTTTACACGTTACTCGAAATGACCTATGTTTTTTTTGATAAACAAGACTCAGAGAAAATTGACCTTTGTTTTTACACGTTACTCGATGCATGAAGTGGTATTAAGCTTTAGAAAATAGCCAAAACCCATTTGAGTGGTGACATTTGCTTTTACACATAATTTGATGCACAAAGTGACGTTAGCTTAGTGCTTTGAGATATGGTACACCTCATCCAAACACCTCTCGTCGGTTGGACTTCAGATTGAGTGATAAAAAATTTCAAATTAGAAAGAGGATACTAAATTATTATTTTTTTGATAGACAATGTAGTAGGGTGGGGGAAATGTTTGATTCCGGGGTTTGAATCCAGGACCTCCTTCTTGCACTCATTGGTGCACTTCTTCGACATCCCTTAACTCGCCAACAAAACTACCTACTTTGAATAAAAGTGCATACAACCTAAAATAGGAGACCATATATGCCTTGTAGCTTTTGATCGTTCTATAATGTGAGTGTTGAAAACGGAATGAAGTGAGGTGGTAATAGTAATATTGTATATTAATTTAACCGCGTAAGAATTTTAGCATATCTTGTTTAGTTTCTACGAAATGCACAGAAGCTGTTATCAATCTCTGTCACTTTAGACCAAACTGTATTAGTAGCAAATGCACTTCAAATTCTCTTTCTTATTCACTATTATTTACTTATTATGTCCTGATAAATGGGTAGTAGTGCATTTCAAATCAAATTTCTAAAAACAGTAGAGCATATATTGCATGTTATGTGGTTGATCTTATTGTATATAGATGAAGCCTATAGGGTCTAATAGCATACTTCCGATTTTGTGTTTCAATCTTTGGCCCACTTGTATTCTCTCTTTTGATCTATAGTAATCACTTTAGTCAATAAATAAAAATGTGTGTTTTGCTTATTTAAGCAAAAGGTACTAATAATTAAACCCACTCAATCAAAATCTGTGCATAATTTGAGAGAAAAGGATGCTCATTCTATCACACTTTATAAAGATTGTGCGCCATAGATAAAATGACTTATTTCATTCCTCTTGGTTTGGAAAACTAGAAATATGAGCAAACCAAATAATATAAATAAATGACTTTTACACTTAAAGTTACATTAAAATTTATATTGAGTTTTCATGCTGTTTATTTTAAAATTATAATAAATCTAAAATTGCCGTGAGTTTCCTGGTTAGTCAAAATCTCCCAAAGGGCAGCTTATAAAAGAGATGAGATTTCTTGCCTTGGGCAATGTTTTCGTACAAACCCTTGCAAAACCAATCTTAACCAAACTTAGATTTATATAAGACAATTTTACTTCATACTCAATTATAGGAAAATACTATTTTGATCTCGAATATAAACAACTAAAACTCGTGTTTATGGTCTAAATATGGTCTAAAATATGAATAAATCTCACCAATTTCAACTCATTTAATGACGCCATCCTTAAGACCTCATTCAATTAGTCAACCTCACTAGAGAGAAATGAGGCAACCTCACTTTTGAGTAACCATTTCTGGAAAAACTAGTAACATACTCGTACATCCGTATGGGCCGATCGCGTTATATGGTACGATTAATACTCAAACTGAAACAATCATTTTGAAAGCGAAAAAATTCATAAGATAAAAAAAAACAATTTACCAATAAATTAATTAAGTAGAGCAACATTTAAAATAGAATTAGCTGAAAAATACAATTAATGAAACAAAGATATTCAATGATAAAATTCATACAATTAATGACCGAATGTGGAATAGTTGAGAAAGTTTTATATAGATTGAAAGTAGCACATGGCAACTAATTTCTACTAATATATTAATATATTATTCATGAATATCTTTATCTTTATCTTTATTATAATAAATCATGGATAGGTCTACGGTGTCATCTATGTTAGATAATCAGCGAAAATGACATTAGATTTTTTCAAATCCACGTCAGCAATACGTGACCAATCAGCGCACACGTCAGCCAACGAATTATATCCGACGGCTACCCTTAATCAGGCAAGCGACACTTACTTGATCTACGGTTCCTGTTGGGTAAAATTGCGGCTACGGATCTAACGACTACGATTGAATAACTAGAGATTCCTTTTACAATCAACGGTTACAATGTATTCCCTTTCACCCAAATGATTAAAACCAGAGATTTATTCAATAATGAGCAATTAATAGAATCCCTAAATAGGTGGGCTAAATTGATGAATTCAATGATAGGCAACCAGGAGAGATCCAATCAGAGATGTATAACAATTTTTTTTTAGAAAAATGTTTGTATAACTAGAATAGTTGACCTGTGCCATGTACGGGTATAGTTATACGATTGAAAAATCATTATAGTAATTTACATTTTGCAAGTTAATATTATATTGAATATTAAGTAACTTTTTTTGAATGCCCAAGTAACTTTTTTTTAAATAAGTAACTGATTTGTATTATTTGAATATTAAATTTTAAACTATTGAAACTTTGTATTGATTTATTATCTTTATGCATAAGCTACATCATTTTCTGGTAGTTAAGATTCTCCAATGAAATTTTTATACTGAACGGTGACGACATAATGAGTATACCACAATTGCTTCATGGCATATAGAAGTTATATTTTTGATCTAGAAAAGGGACAATGTGTGTTTAAAGATTTTATGTTAGAATATTATATTATTAATTTTTTTTTGACAATTATATTATTAATTAAAATATGCATTTATAGTAATTTATTTATTTGTGTTTTTTTCTTGTGAAAAAGTCATTCTCCTTATAACATATTTTTACTCAAAATTTAAATACAAATAGGTTTTTATTTAGATATAATATACTTTCATGCTACCTATGAAAAATATGTGTTCATACAAAATTATGATTAATTTGTGGCAATTTTTCTTGTGATATATCCTTTGTTGATGCAACTCGTGAATAACATATATATTTAAGAAAGACATAATATAATTTTTTTTGTATAGGGTGATAAAAATTCAGTTTTTTTAATATTACTCAAGCTACATGTAGACATTAATATATTGAATGCCACTGAAATATTAACAAATAATTGTTTTATAAATTACTTAGGTGAGAATATATAAAACTGCAGGAAAATAACAATGATTTGTCTAAAAGTTGTAACAATTTTAATATTAATTTAGTTGACATTCCCATAGATATAAAAATACTAAAAATAATTGGAGAATCGAATAAGATAAAAAATTTCCTTAATTAAAAAGGTAATTGAAGGTCAGTTAAATATTAAAATTCACGACAATCAATAATGTTAAACTATTATGTTTAAAAATAATATTAAGCTATATAAATATTGAACTATCAATAATGTGGCGCTATTTATTTCAAAATCATATCCACGCATAGTAATAGTAATTTAGACACAAATGTTTCTTTATGCCAAATGTTTAATCTTGTTATAATATATTGTTACCAAATAATTTAGATTTTAATAGATTTTTTTACAAATATGTTGATACAAAATGTTCATTCCCCGTCGGCAAAGCCATAAACATGTGGCCAATCAGGTGTCTCGACGTATGCGCATCATTAACATGGTAACAAAAAATGTTCATTCGCTGTGTGATGTCTTATTACTGCTAGAATTTTATTTAAAATTTGAAACATTATCATGTTTAACTGTATGATTATTTCTTTCTCACTGACTTAAGTATGTTCTTTTAACTTCATAACTGAAAATAAGTACCTTTTTCAACTTATTGACTATATTGTTAACCTTGGCCCTTTAAGGTAAAAGAATATTGATAGTAATGAGAGAGAAAGATAAGCGTTAATTCTAAGTTGTTTCGTAATGAAGTATAGAGTTTTGTGTGTTTCATCTTGTAATATCTGATATATTTGATATCTTATTTTAGCATAATTGTATCATAACTGTCATCCAATTTCTTTTTAATTTCAATTAGGTTTCTACTATTCAAATTGGTGGTGTAAACGTCATAGTAACAACATAACTGGAATTATAGAAATTATGGTATTAGAGGGTAAATCACCAAGTTCGTTTTTTTTGTAACTTATGCTTAATTACAACTAAATTAGTGTATTAGAAGGTAAATTACCAAGTACGTTTATTTTGTAACTTATGCTTAATAAGTTATATGTAAAAGTAAATTGAATTTAAAATATAATAAACCTCTTAATTTGAAGCAAACAAACTGCAATTCAATAAATGAGAATACATGCAATGAATTTCAATTGAACCATACAAAAATGAACTAATTGAAATATCATTTCAAACTGAATAATTATAAAATATCAGATTGAAAAAAACAAAATTGCATCAATTAAACATCAAAAGAATAACATTACATAAGGATAGCTAAATAATTATAAAATATTTTATTTGGACATCTCGAGATGATCGCATATTGTCATCCTAATTAGCATTGACTTCACCAATATATTCAATGGTGCAAAATCCATCATCTTTTCTGTAGTAACTTTCAATTGAGTAACTATTTTCTTGGATGAAAAGAATAAAGAAATGTTTGTAATTTAAAATAAGTATTCGATAATTAAAAAGATAAAAATAGGTGTTATTATGAATCAGAAAAAAAGTAACATATTAGAAATATAAATTACGATAATATGATGATTAGAACCTATAAACACGAAGTGAATGTATATGGTAGTAAAAAATAAATTACCATTTATACTCATTCAATTGAATCTAATTAATTCCTATATAAAGTAAAACAAAATATCTTTATAGAATTTTGATTAATGAGCAAAATGTTCGTATGCATTAGTGTTGCAGTGCGTGTACAACCATTGATAAGCAATGATTTTACCAATTCGTGCAATAACAACGAAATTAGATCCGTAAAAAATTATTAAACAAAATTAAGAGATAAATGAATTTGTAAACATTCTTTGCAAAGATAATTTGTAAAAAAATATTATTATTATTTTGGGACCATATATCATTTTTTTATTTTGGAGACCTATTGTTCAAAATCGGATTTCATTGATGTAGGGCTAGAAAATAGAATTAAATAAAAAAATCATGACATGTTAAATAGCATTTATTGAGATGAAATCACAAATGTTTAATAAATAGAATATAGAAATAAATAGAAAACTCATAAGTATAAAAAATAGTAACATTTTATACATAATTTTTTTAACCAACGTTTTATGCATAATAACAACACCAAGATTTTCATAGTAGGAAAATCCTCAATTTAAAATATAAAACTATATCGACCCAATAAACCATATTTAATAGTGTCAAAAAAATAAACCACTTTTAATTTAATATTTTAAATACCATACAGAAGCATGTCATGTAAATTATTATAATATTATAAAATTAGTAGCCGTGATCTTACATTAAAGAAATTATTTAATTAAATAACTTTTATATACGCACTCAATAGCAAAAATAAAAATTGAAAAAATGATATTGATTGGCAGTTGTAACATTCTAGATGTAAAAAAACAAAACAAAAAATTAAAATTAGTAGCAGTTGTTGCAAATTCTGTTTTGTTGACGAGAAATTGCAGAAGAATATAATGTATTTGCACAGTAAATGTTGATATTCAAAATTCAAAATTCACATTCAATGGCATTCAAGGATTTCCAAATTCATACTACAAATATGGAAGTTTTCTCTATAACTTGACTTAGCACTATTTCAATATTCTTAAACCGTATAAGGTGATTTTGAAGGCATTAATTGACTTAATCAACCATACAAGAAGATGTTGCTTAATAGAATACAATAATTTCAATTTATGTTGGAGCCAAGAGTTAATGTCTATATTTCAGAAATATCAATGTTCATTGTTATAAACCTTTCTACTTTTTTAGGAAAAACAAGTTTTCAGATGGATCATCTTGCACCCGAAATTGGTTAAGTTTCACTAACCTTAATATGAGACATCTTTTAATTCTGGATTATACTGAAAAATTGGGAAACAAATCCAGTTTGTCTAATGAACGATAATGTCGACAGCGACTCAATGCTAATTTTTATTGGTTTAGTTTTGTTCTGCACTGTACTTCCGACCTTGAAGGGTGGTCCGAGGCAGTTAGTGGTTGATGTCCTTAGTCAATGACCGTATCCGATCCTAGCTGGTGTTGTACCTGCAAAGTCACTCCGATGCTAAAGTCAGTGGAGTAGTCTTAGCAAAGTAATAAATGTGAGAATGCTTACCATTAATGAGGCAATGAATGTTGTATTTATAGAGTGTGGTGGGGTTTGTCTCAATGAATTAGGACCGTCCGATCTTGCGATTCGATCTGAGCCCTTGATGTTTGGATTGGGCCCTTTGATATTGGGCCTTTGCGTGGTGCGAATAGATGTTAAAGAAGGGGGTGTATATGGTCAAAAGACTCAGCATAACAGTTGCCCCCCAAGTCTGGTCGTCTTAGAGGCGATCTTGACTTGTTGACGAGATTAAGATGTGTTTTTACCGACCTCCGAACGAGCTGTAACTCTTCAGATGTTGCGATGAGATGGGAAGACGATCTTAACTGTCTGATGTTTGATGAACTAGGGACTCACCGATGAAAGATTTACCGAAGATGAGTTTGCTTTGTAACATTGATTCGACCGTTGTAACATTTTTAAAGGTGACGTTTCGTTTTTCGCGCTATTGTATTTATTGCACCTGTCAGAACACGTTTCCCAATGGTGGCTAATGATGGTGACACTTTGGTAGGCGTGCTCGTGCTTTGAAGACTATTGATGGGATGCGTCGATTCGACTTAGGCCCAATCCAGTTCTATGAGGCCCATTATAAATAGGGGTTCAACTCCCTCCATTTACTTCTGATTTTCAATTTGCTCTGCATACCGATCTAGATTTCTGATTTTGAGTTTGTTGATTTGGGAGATAGTGGCTAGAGTTTCTCCGTTCCAGTGGGTTCAAGTGCTTGAGTTTCGCAAGAGAATATCGGCAAACTTGGCATGGACCCGTTAGGTCGTTAGTCCTGACTTCCCTATGCCCCCATTCCTGCAGGTATTTAAACTAGCGGTTACCAAACAAACCCGTAGGCAAATTTCGCAGCAGCCCCCGCGATTAGCAAAGGTGATGGCTTTTGGAGGAGAGAGTGTTGAAGGTCGTCGTTCTGAAGGCGCCCCCGTTATTCCCGAAGTCCGAGACCATCCTGATTCTGCTCCAAACAGCGAACAAGCGGAGGACGATCTTGAGGTCAATCGTCGTCCCCCTAAGGATATTACTAACGAACCCGATGGTGGAAAGAAATCTTCTGAGGACGTGGTTATTGTCGGCACGAAAGATAACCAGGCCGATGTAATTATGGTGGAGTCGGATTCCTCTGAAAAAACTCAATCTGATGATGAACAAGGGTCGTCAAATACCCAGGAGGTGGAAAGTTCAGAGTCGGATTCCGGGTCAACTACCGAGACAGGGGAAGAAAGCCACACAGAGCCCGAGGTTGATAAAGGCAAAAGATCCGTTGAAGGAGCTGAGGATTGGCAGGACTATCCGCAAGAAAGGAATGATGAGGTTGGAAATGACGAAAATTGATGGTTACTCCAGTACCGGTCCTGGAAGAATCGATCTTCCTATGCCTTATGATGTGAACATTCCTCGTATCCTCAACTGGGTTGCTTCTTCTGTTACCGAAACCAAGTCTCTTTATGAAGCTGGAGAGGATATGAGTGTCATTGTAAACAAATTATCCATTCGGGGTCGACTTTGGAACGTTGAAGGTATGAAATCGGATGAGCATGCTGCGACATGGCCAGGGCCTTTGAAATTTTTCATGTATGATGTGCTGGTGTCGGATATGCACATCCGACCTCCTTTTACTAACCTTCAACAAACTGTCTTGGCGAGGTTGGATTTGGCACCATCGCAACTTCATCCCAACGGTTGGGCATTTCTCCGAGCATTCAAATTGATGTGCCTCGCGCTTGATCGTCCAGTGTCAGCCGACCTGTTCTTACATTTGTTCGAGGTAAACAGGAACTATGAAAAAGGTGATGAAGGGAATGCTCCGGAGCGTGTGAGCCTTCGATCTAGAAGAGGTGCTCAGATTTTCCGGGCTTACTCAGATTCGCTGAAGGGAAGATGGAAAGAGCTCTTCTATTTTGTGGAGCCAGTTAATGGTGAAGTAATTGACCATGTGGGGAAGTTTGGCCAGGATGGGCGTACCTTGGAGTCTACCAAGTTTCCTATAGGCTGGGGTCTTGGACATTATAACCGATCTCCAGGATCCTACCATATTGGTGAGTCTCACCTGTGTCGTGCCGACATTCTGACCAGAGATATACTGTTGTTTATTTCCACCCAAGTTCCTTATACCAAACATAAATACCAAGGTATTCCTGCCGATCGTATGGTTAAGTGTGCCACCAAAACAAAGGTTATGAGGGTTCTAGGTAGGGTCGTCTTTGAATATTTCAAGATATGATTTGTCTTTCTTCACTTTATCTTTTGTTAAGTATATTGATCCGTTCTGTTGCTTTTTGTTTTTAGATACTATGGCAGGGAATAGGATTGCTCTGATGAAAAGAATGGCGATGCAGAACCTGGGTGCTGTGGAAGGCGAGTCTGCAAATCAAGGGGTTCCGCAAAGTGTTCCCGACCTTAGTGCTTCCATTCATGTTTCCCCCATCAGGACCGTCCATGAGGAAAACCTGGAGGATCCTGGGGGCGATCTTCAATTCCGCAAGAGAAAACCAGTTGATGAGGGAACCTCTACTAAGCAGCCAAAAGTAGCCCGGCAAGTTGAGGATAAAAAGAAGAAAGGGGTGATGCAAGGCGATTCTAAGTCTTCCAAGAAGCATAAATCTTCTAAGAAAGTAACCCCTTTTCCTATGGATGCGACTTTTATAAAAAAAATGTGGAGGAATACTTAACCGATCCTGTTAGTGCGGCTGCGAAGCTTTTTGTTCATTTGGCTGATGTTACCAAGTTGCAGAAGGCGAAGTTGGAACGTCGTCACGAAGGTAGGGTCGTTCTTCTAATAGCTCGTTTGTTATATTGTTACCTATATTTTTTACTTCAATTTTTGCTCATTTTTGCTCGTTACAGAGTTGGCAACTACCGAGCGTACTAAGCTGTTTAATGCCCTGAGAGAGTTGGCCGAAAAGAACAAAGTCCTTGGCAATACTCTTAGTGACTTGAAGACGCTGAAGGCTTATGCGGACGATCTTGAAAAGTCCCATAATTCTGCCAAGATGCAAATCGAGGATGATAACGCTGGTATTAAGCAGCTGAACGATCGGATCAGAGAGCTTGAAGATGAGAAAAAGAATGATGAGGAAACAATACGAAAGCTGGAGGGTCGGATTCAAGAGCTGATAGAGTCTTTGCAGAAATTTGAGGAGAACAAAACCGAGACTAGTTCAACCTCGGAAGATCGTCATGCGGCTTTGGAGAAAGAGCTCGCCCAAGTCCGTGCTGAATTGGCGAAGTCTAAGAAGGAAGCGCAGACAGCAGCTGATCTTGCTCTTGAAATAGCGGGGGATGGTTTTGATCTCGCACTCAGTCAGATCGCGCTTGTGTATCCTTCCCCTACTTTTGAAAAGACCGTCTTTAATGTGGATCATGAGATTGAGGGTGATCAGATTTTGAAAGTCGACAGTCTGCCTTATTTATTTCCAGATCCAGTTTTGTAAGAGTTCCTGGTTTATACAGAGAATCATGCATAAGCTCGGAACTTTGTCAAGTCGTATTAGTTTTTAGTCTTTATTTATAAAACTTGAGGCCTCGGCCGTATCCGAGATGGTTGTAATGAATTTAATTTTCTTTATGTAAACTTGATTCCTTGAATGGCTTATCTTCTTGTCGCCGTAATTGTCATTTTCCATAGTCTTGACCTGCTTATAATTTTTGATAAGATTAAAAAGATAAGTTCGTACCTTATAATTTTTGATAAGATCAAAAAGATAAGTGTGGAACGTAGGTACTTCCGAGAGTTAGTTCGTACTTTATAATTTTTGATAGGATCAAAAAGATAAGTGTGGAACGTAGGTATTAAAAAGGTTTGAGAGGAGCTCTCAAACAATTAGAGAATACCTGTTGAGAAATCTCGTAAGATCAGGCCAAAGGACAGTTTACCAGGACTCGACCCAGATTTAACTCGTCCATTAGGGTTCTTGGCTACTAAGGCCAATGATCGATTTAAGAAAAAATCCTTAAAGGACCTTTCAAACCTTTGGGGCAGTTTACCAGGACTCGGCCCGGATTGAACTCACCCCTAAGGGTTGTGACTGCTTTGGTCACGTATGGAGATCTTGTAAGGTTTGAGAGGAGCTCTCAAACGGTTAGAGAAGACCTGTTGAGAAATCTTGTAAGATCGGGCCTAAGGACAGTTTACCAGGATTCGGCCCAGATTTAACTCGTCCATTAGGGTTCTTGGCTACTAAGGCCAATGATCGATTTAAGGAAAAATCCTTAAAGGACCTTTCGAACCTTTGGGGCAGTTTACCAGCACTCGGCCCGGATTGAACTCGCCCCTAAGGGTTGTGACTGCTTTGGTCACGTATGGAGATCTCGTAAGATCGGTGAAAGTAGTTATTCTGAAGGAGTTCGTAGATTTATAGTGGTAGGAACTACCGTTACACGAAATTGGCACACGCAAAACAGTCGTGTCCTTAAATATAATAGCTCTTTAACTTTGTGGCGTTCCAAGTTCGGAGAATCTCCTTTCTGCCAAGTGTTTCCAATTTGAAAGCCCCTGTACCGGTCTTACTTTTAAGACGGTAAGGTCCTTCCCAATTGGGTGCTAACTTTCCCTGTGAAGCATTTTTCAAACTCACGTTGGCTCTTCGAAGGACTAAGTCGCCAGATTCAAAATCTCTGGGGACGACCTTGGCATTGTATCGGGTCGCAACTCTTTGTTTGATGATGGCTTCTCAAAGCGTGGCTTATCCTCGAACTTCGTCGATGAGATCGAGCTCTTCTTTCAAAGCTTGGTAGTTTTCCGTAAGAGTTTTGGGATTCGTTTCTCTCCAACTTAACTCGCCGACTTCCACTGGGATGATCGCCTTGCTGCCATAAGAGAGCCGGAACGGCGTTTCTCCCGTAGAGCTTTGAGGGGTGGTCCTGTAAGCCCAGAGAACATATAGGAGTTCTTCTACCCAATTTCCTTTCGCGTCGTCCAGTCGTTTTCTCAAACCATTAAGGAGTATCTTGTTGGCTGCTTCTACTTGACCGTTGGTTTGCGGGTGCTCTACTGACGTGAAACGATGCTTGATTTTAAAGTCAGACATCATTTTCTTGAAACCTTTGTCGGCGAACTGAGTTCCATTATCAGTAATAACTATTTCGGGGATCCCGAATTTACTCATGATGTTCTTTTTGAAAAATCTTATGCAGTTCCTTGTAGTGATGGTGGCTAAGGGCTCTGCTTCAATCCATTTGGTAAAATAATCAACTGCCACTATGAGAAATTTGTTTTGGCCTAGAGCAGTTGAGAATGGACCTAGGATAGACTTCGGAGTTCGATTGGTGGGGCGATGTAAACATTGGCGTGGATTTGGCATTTTTTGCACTTCTTTACGTGGTTCTTAGCATCGTCTTCCATGGTCGGCCAATAATATCCTGTGCGTAGGGCCTTTCGAGCTAGGGAACGGGCGCCAAGATGTTGTCCACATATTCCTTCATGAATTTCGGCTAGGACGGAACTCCCTTGGTCCCCTTCGATGCATTTTAATAATGGTGAGGAGAGGCTCCTTCTGTAAAACGTATTATCTATGACTGAGAATGCCGAGGCTTTTCTTCTGACGATTTTCGCTTCAGCCGAGTCTAGAGGCTCGATTCCTGTTTTGAAGTACTCCAATATTGGAGTGATCCAACTTTGGCTCTCCTCAATGGAACAAATTGAAATACAAGTCGGATCAAGAGAGATACTAGGTCTTCTGAGTAATTCTTGGATGATCGTCCGGTGATTACCGGGGACCTTGGTGCTGGCGAGTTTTGATAGGATATCCGCCCTCTGATTCTCGGATCTGGGGACGTGCTTTACCTCGACTGTTTTGAATTGTGCGAGTAACTCTTGTATTCGAAGTTGGTATTTCTGCAGGGTCGGATCCTTGGTCTCAAATTGATTGTTTATTTGTGAAATGACCAAGAGTGAATCTGTGTAGAGATTGACCTGAGTGACTCGTAGGTCAATTGCCAATCGTAGACCTGCGATGCAAGCCTCGTATTCTGCTTGATTGTTAGTTGTTTGGAAAGCGAAGGTAAGGGAGACTTCAATGATCACTTTATCCGGGCTTTCCAACATTAAAACTGCGCCGCTTCCTTTGGGATTGGAAGACCCATCAACGTGTAAAGTCCAGATGTCGTTAACAGGATCAGCGGGAATCATTTCTGCTACAAAATCTGCTAGGACTTGGGCCTTCATTGTCGTACGAGACTCGTACTTGATTCCAAACTCGGAGAGCTCTACTGCCCATTTAATCATTCTTCCGGCAAAGTCGGGTCGGTGTAGAATTTGCCTTATTGGATAGTTGGTGCGTACGACTATCTGGTGAGCCACAAAATATGGTCAGAGACATCGAGCTGCGACGACTAAGGCGAGGGCGATCTTTTCTATTTGCTGATACCTGCATTCGGGTCCCTAGAGAGCTTTGCTTACAAAGTAAATGGGACTTTGACCGGTCTGTGTTTCCCGGATGAGTACGGCGCCTAAAGCTTCCTCCGAGATTGATAGGTATAAGTATAGAGTTTCTCCCTCGCATGGGCGAGTTAGGATGGGCGGTTCTGAAAGCGCTTTTTTAAGTTGTTGTAAGGCTTCGTCTTGCTCGTTTGTCCAGTTGAATTCTCCTTCTCCCTCCTCCTTTTCTTTTTTCAAAAGTTTGAATAATGGGAGAGATTTAAATGCCGCATTTGATAGGAATCGGGATAAAGCGGCGATCATACCGTTGAGTTTTTGGACCTCTTTTTTGGAAGTCGGAGTTTGCATTTCAGTCATGGATTGACATTTGTCAGGGTTTGCTTCAATTCCCCTCTCTGTTAAGTAGAAACCAAGGAACTTTCCAGCTCGGACACCAAAAGTGCATTTTTCCGGATTTAGTCTCATGCTATTTTTCCGGATTTAGTCTCATGCTATTTTTCCGGATTTAGTCTCATGCTATTTTCCTGTTCACTTTTTGCAATCATTTCGTCAAGATAGACTTCAACGGTCTTGCCTATCTGTCTTTGGAATACTTTGTTCATCATTCGCTGATAAGTGGCACCGGCGTTTTTAAAACCGAAGGGCATAACTCGGTAGGCGAAGTTTCCTTGGTCCGTCATAAATGCAGTTTTTTCTTGATCGGGAGGAAACATGGCGATCTGATTGTAACCAGAATATGCGTCCATAAAAGAAAGTAGGCGAAAACCCGAGGCATTATCGACGAGGCGATCAATACTCGGGACAGAAAAGGCGTCTTTCGGACAGGCTTTGTTTAGATCGGTATAATCGATGCACATATGTCATTTACCGTTGCTCTTTTTAACTAGTACTGGGTTTGACAACTAAGTCGTGTATTTGACCTCTGTTATGAAGTTCGCTTTGATCAAATCTTCAACAGTTTTTTGGGTGGCCATGGCCTTCTCTCCACTCTGCGCTCGTCTCCTTTGGGCGACCCATTTTGCTTCCGGATTAACGGCGAGCTGGTGACATGTGACTTCTGGCGGGATTCCGGGGATGTCTTTTGCCGACCAAGCAAAAAGATCAGCATGATCTTTTAAACACTGAGTGAGTTTGATTTTTACCTCTTCGGATAGGTCCGCTCCAATTTTCACTATACTAGTAGGGTCGTCTCCGAGCTGTACTTCGATGGATTCCCCATCAGGTTCGGGTCTTCTCATTTTCTTTTTTAGTTCTTTGGCCAACTCATCATCATCTTCCTCTTCCGAGCTGTCTGGGTCGTATCTTGCATCCAAATCAGTTAAGTTGATTTCGGTGGATCTTCTTGTAACTTCTTCTTTTTTGGTTATCGCAGGTGGAACCCCTTCCTTATCTTGAGCCTTTTTTTCTGCTTTTGTCCACAGGAAGAAACATCTTGAGGCGGATTCAAGATTCGAGTTTAAGGTGATCACCTTGTTGCAGAGGGAGTGGAATTTTATTTTTAAGTGAGTGGTGGAGGTTACTGCTCCGAGCCTTCCCAAATTCGGTCTTCCAATGATACAGTTGTAGATTGATTCACATGGTAGGATGAGGAACTTTGTTTTGATAATCCTTACACTACAAGAAAAACATGAATTTCCTGCGGATTTTTACCGGCGGATTTTTTCCGTCAGTACATTTCCGGCGGATGTTTGGCATTTCCGGCGGATTTATTCCGCCGGAAAATTACCGGCGGATTTTTGTAAAAAAATTTTTTTTTTTTTTTTTTACGAAATCCGCCGGTAATTTCAAAATTCCGCTGGTAAAAACCGCCAGAAAATTACCGGCGGATTTTTGAAATTACCGGCGGATTTTCGTAAAAAAAAAAAATAATAAAAATTTTTTTGCGAAATCCGCAGATAAAAACCGCCGGAAAATTACCGGCGGATTTTCGTAAAAAAAAAAAAAAATTGCGAAATCCGCCGGTAAATTACCGGCGGATTTTGCAAAAAAAAAAAAAAAAAAATTTTTTTTACAAAAATCCGCCGGTAATTTTCCTGCGGATTTTGCAAAAAAAAAAAAATTCCAAATCCGCCGGTAATTTCAAAAATCCGCCGGTAAAATTCGGAGTGAAAAAAGTCCGCCGGTAATTTCAAAAATCCGCCGGAAAAATTCGGAGGGAAAAAAATCCGCCGATAATTTCAAAAAATCACCTATAAATAAAACTTTCTCCTACACTCCTCTCATTCTCTCATTTCACTCTTTATTTCCTTTTCTTTCTCTTATACATTTTCTCTATCTTATATTTCTTCTTCTTCTTCTTCTTCCTCACACTCTCCAATCTACATAAATTTCTCTATACATCTCTCATTTCTTCTTCATTCTTATTCATTCTCACTCATTCATTCTTTTTCTTTTTTCCCATTCTCTCCAATTTTAATACTTCTCATCTCTCCTTCATTCTTCATTCTCACTCCTTCATTCTTCATTTTCACTCCTTCATTCTTCACACTTCATTCTTATTCTCACATATTCTCTTTCATTCCTTCCTACTTCTTCATTATCACCCCAACCGGTACAAATACAAGGGAAAATTTGAAATATGGGCAAAATTTAGATACATTAACATTAAAATTTTAAAAAACAAAATTCTTATTTAAATTTTTTTAAAATTTTTTTTTTAAAATCCGCCGGTAATGCACATTACCGGCGGAAAATCCGCCGGTAATTACCGAGGGAAAAATCCGCCGGTAATGTGAAAAATCCGCCGATAACCATTACCAACGAGTGAATTACCGGCGGATTTTCGGCGGAAAAAATCCGCCGGTAATGCCCAATTTCCGGCGGATTTTGGCCATTACCGGCGGATTTTGTCCGCCGGAAATTACCGAAATTCTTGTAGTGTTACCAAGGGTTCTTCACCGTAGGTAACCATCAGTTCTAGGTGTCCAAGAGGTTTAGTCCGAGATCCATTGAATCCTGATAGTGCGGATCCTCGGTAAGGAGCGATGTCTTCTTTATCGATTCCCATTCTTTCCACGAGGTCGAGAAAGATGATGTCTGAAGAACTTCCTTGATCGACCAAAATCCTTCTAATCTCCTTATTGGCGATTACCGCCGTGACAAGGAGTGGTACGTGTTTGTTGGGCTTCCCATCTAGAAGGTCTTCATCTCTAAAAGACAAAGGAGGTCGGTTTGAAGGTGTTTGTGCGACTGAGGTGGAGGCTATATTGAGTAACTCTTTCCATTTTCGTTTCATTGTTTTCCCAGATTCTTCGGGGTCAAAACCTCCTGCGATCATCATCATTACGGACCGTCCTTTTGATTTCCTCGAATCAAGTTCGTCGTCGTCAGATTCGGCTTTGATTTTCCCCTTTGCTTTGGGTTCCTGTTCCCGTTCATCTTTAATCTCGCCAGCTTGACGCTCAGGTTTGTTTACATAGCTGGCTAGTTTTCCCCTTTTAATCATATCCTCAATGTCATCTTTCAAGGGAGTTGTAGTGGTTGGTGTCGTGACCGTTACTCCGACGATATCGGCAGTACTTATTAGAACGTTGGCCCGGTCTGTGGGTGAGTGGTTTTGGGAATTTGCCGTCTCTAAATTCCGTATTCCAGCATTCACCTAAAAGTTGAGCCTGAGTGACATTGAGCTCGGTATAAAATTGATGCCGGTTCCGAGGTCGGGGGTCCCTGTTGCCTCGGCCGTCGTTCTTTTGATCTCTTTCATTTTGGGGTCAAGATGGTTCGGTCAGTGGTGGTTTTTTACCGGTCATGGCGCTTTCTTCTTCATTCATAAGGCATTGGGATAGTTGGAGGAAATCTTGGAGGTTCCCTGGCTCCCATGTGTTTATGTGTTTTTTGAACGGGCTTCCGGGGCGCAACCCCATCCCCAAGAAGTAAACTCGGAAGGCATCATCGAGGTTCCGAACTTGAACTGCTTCCTTGTTAAATCTTTCTATATATTGTCTTAAAGATTCGGAGTTCTCTTGGATGATGGACGCTAAGACATTTTTATTTTTTGGTTTGCTTTTGGAATGGGAAAAATTAGCTGAGAATAATTTGGCCAGGTGGTCCCCGGAGGAGATTGTGTTTGATTTGAGTGTTTCAAACCATTCTGAGGCTATTTTTTCCAACGTTAGGGGGAAAATTCGGCATTTCATTTCTACAGGAACGTTCCGATACTGCATTACTGTGTCAAAATAACTTAAATGTCTGTCCGGGTCACCTGTCCCGTCATAGGTCTTCAAGCCTTCTGGTGGTTTTTCGAGATATCTGGGTACCGGGTAGCGGTCGATTTTTTCCGTAAAAGGGCCTTTGCGCTTGGTCATTTGAGCCCGTGGCGGAGATCGGTACTGATGGTGCGGGTACCTGCGGTTATGAGGGCGATATCCTCGAGGTGAATATTCTCTACTCCTCGATCGTTGCATAGGAGAAGAGGATGCCAGAGAAGAATGAACTTGGGGTGAATAATCAGCCTCTTCCCTTCCGACGTTCACTCCGGTTGGAGGCGAACGGGAAACATTTCTTCCGAGCCGATGAGGAGGAGAGCGATGGTAATGTCGTCTTTTGGGTGGAGATCGGTGGCGCTTTCGGGCAGGATTTCTTCTTTCGGGGGAATCCGGGTCGGGTGAGACCTGATCCGGAATATTCTGGGCCCGGAGCTCCGCCACCTATCCTTCAAGATCCGTAAATCGGTAACTCCTCTCTTGGTTTGAGGCTTCATGTCGGTTCAGCAGTAGGACGAGCTGCTGGGCAGCATCGGCCGGGACAGAAAGTGGAGTTTGAGGAGGTACATGGTTCCTTGCGGAGCTTCCGGTGACCAAAACGTAGTTCGAAATTTGCTTTTGAACTTGTGCTTGAGTGGAGTCTGGAAGGTTTTGTACGAATCCTTCCGACCTTGAAGGGTGGTCCGAGGCAGTTAGTGGTTGATGTCCTTAGTCAATGACCGTATCCGATCCTAGCTGGTGTTGTACCTGCGAAGTCACTCCGATGCTAAAGTCAGTGGAGTAGTCTTAGCAAAGTAATAAATGTGAGAATGCTTACCATTAATGAGGCAATGAATGTTGTATTTATAGAGTGTGATGGCGTTTGTCTCAATGAATTAGAACCGTCCATCTTGCGATTCGATCTGAGCCCTTGATGTTTGGATTAGGCCCTTTGATATTGGTCCTTTGCGTGGTGCGAATAGATGTTAAAGAAGGGGGTGTATATGGTCAAAAGACTCACCATAACAAGTTTCAAACCCAGAGGTTTGTTGTGTGAAAACGTGTGCAAGTATAAACAGTCACAAACAAGTAGTATAACAGTTCGAACCCACAGGGATTGGATTAACTCTTATATATTGTTGTAAAGAAATGTAATTTAGTGCGACTACACTATTCAAAATTTTGGTTGAAGTTGAAGTTGAAATGAAAATTAAATTAAAGGAAAGCAAGTAAATATTGTGCAGGAAATCAGTATAGAATGATAGTTGAGATGTCTTCACTATCTAAATCACTTTTGAGTGTATTGTGTTTTCTTGTGGTGCAGATGCACTTGGTGCAGCTGCATCAGTGTGTGCTGGTCAGCTACTTTCTTCGGAGTTTTGTTACAAGCTCTTATGATCCTGTTTTTTTGCGGTAAAGAAAGAAGTTGTCAATTCCTCTCTCGCCCCCTTACAGATAATCCAAGTTGCTAAATAAGTACACTCTTGTATCTTAAGATCTCACTACACTACTTGTAAGGTCTATATATGTTAACCTAAGGTTTAGGAATTAACATGGAATTAACAAGCTAACTTCATTAAAACGAGTTTAACAAAAAGCTTTATTAAACACTTATCCTTACTTAGTTCTTGATTTCTAGTTATAAGCCAATTAAGTGAATATAACTCTACTTGTTCTAAGTGATCAACTTTAAAACAAGATTAAGAATTTAAACACAAGAACTAAAGTGCTTACACCACTTGAAAACACAATAACTTTCCTCAAAAGATCATTGGAAAGTTAGAACATCCCAACTTAAGAGATTTAGCTCATGATGGGCATATCAAAGCAAATATAATTGGAATAAAACATGTTGCAATAAAGGAAATTACAAGAGAATTCAAAAGAGTAAGAATTACAACAATTGAAAGACTCTTGCATATATTTGCTTACAACCAATTTCTTACACCGATTAGTTCTTTGAAGAAGTGGAAAAAGAAGTTGTCAATTTCTTCTCACCTTCCTCTCAAACTAACACTAATTTAAACTAAGAAAATATGTAAAAAGAACTAGAAGAAAAAAACTAGAGAACTATGAAAAGCTAGTAAAGACTATGAACAAAAAGTAAGTATGTAAAAATCTATATATTTTTCAAGTGAAGATTTGAGTCCTATTTATAGCCTTTGGAGATTTCCTTCATCTGGGGGTTTCCTTGATGATCAAGCTAACCAAAGGGTGTTAACCATGCTTGAGACTCTTTTGGGTGAAGAATTCTTTTTGGGGAAGCTTTTCCTTCTCATGAACTTTTTGAAGTTTCTAACCATTAGCTCCATATTCTCCTCGTCTTCATCATCTTCATTTTCCGAATCATCACTATCATCAGATGGATTTGAACTAGAAGCTTTGAGAGCTAAGCTTTTCTTTTTATTGTCTTTTTCTTCCTGTTCTGCTAGACGAGCGAGCTCTAATTCGTGCTCTTGTAGTTTCCCAAAAAGAGTGGCGAGTGTCATAGTAGCTAAATTTCTTGATTCAGCTATAGCAGTTACTTTCGGTTGCCATTCTCTGTTTAGGCATCTTAACACTTTCTTGATCAAGTCTTCTGCAGGAAATGATTTTCCTAATGAGCCCAGTTGATTCACTATGTGAGTTGTTGCGTTAAAAACACACTTGAGAGCAAGTGTACTCTCTCGCAGAAGTAGTATAAAAGATATCGTATCCAC
Organism: Astragalus glycyphyllos; assembly: GCA_963573325.1. NCBI lineage: Eukaryota > Viridiplantae > Streptophyta > Magnoliopsida > Fabales > Fabaceae > Astragalus > Astragalus glycyphyllos. The sequence goes on from OY754307.1 coordinate 114,974,209, forward strand.
AGGGATTAATTAGCAAGTACCAAACTAATCGAGATTATTTAATGTTTAGACGAAGAAATAATTTGGATGTTGTAGAAACAAAATAAAAAGAAATAAATGGCAAGAATTAATAAAAGATATAATAATTTGGAGAGAGGTCTAGGGTCGCGGTTTCACTTGCAAGCTTCGATTCCCCTATGTCTAATTCTACCTGAATTCCCTTATTTTATTCAATTACCAATCCCTTTACTAAACCTATTAATCCGTTTGGTCATTCGTGATTAATATTCTTTTCCCTAAAGTAATCCTAGTTTGGTCATGCTAGAATTTAAATTTAAGAAAAGCATGAAGTACAAAAAGGTTGAATGATTGGAAGACTAAATTAAAGTTTGGTCATGCATTAATTATAGCCCCAATTATCCTATAGGTCCACCAACTAATTGCAGTACGGTCGCTGATCAACTAATTGATTATGAACATTCAAAGGGTTGTCAATCCTAATTATGTGATTAAAGCAATAGGACAATATTAATTGAAATAAAAATAGGAATTCAAATAAGAAATTAGAACATAAAGAGGTTTCTAAACATGCAAGATCCACCTAAGACCCTAGAAGAGGACTTAGGTGTCCATAATAATAAAGAACATTAAAAGAAAAAGAAGGTTCATGAATTACAGAAATAAGAATAACCCGGAAATAGAGAAAGTCTTAGTCTATGTCTTCAATCTCCTTCTTTTGCTCCAAAGCTCTTTCACGATGCCAAATAACTCTTCTCTCCCTCCGTAGCGTTTCCGTAGCTCTCGTTTGTGTATGTGGTGTCTAGACCCCTTTCACAAGTGAAGCTCTCCTTTTATATTAGTTCATTTTCTTTCTCTCCAAGCAAAGGATCAAGTCAAGATTGCTTCCACTTTTAATTGCAAGATATGCCAATCCCTAAATATTAGGATTTAGATCCTTCCTAAATATGTGTTGCTTGCTCTCCACTCCATGCCTCTTTCTTTCTCTCCAAGTCACATGTGCATCACTTTTGATTGAAATCTCCAAGAGGATCTTCTTTTTATTACTGTGGGCCTTCTTGCATTAATGGGCTTGGGCTTGCTTTCTTTTATTCTAACATTTCTTCTAATTTCAGCCCACATTTATATTATTTTCTTTTTCTACCTTCCTGCAAATATAGAGTAATTTAAGTCAGTTATTTATTTAATCAGTAATAATTACTCTAAAAACAACTCAAAATATCTCTAATAAATGCACTAAATTAGAGTTTATCAACTCCCCCACACTTAACTTTTGCTTGTCCTCAAGCAAATTTCCTGGCTCAATAAAATTTTCAAAGAAGTAATAGAGACAGCCAAATAAGGGACTCAAAATTAGAAGTACGATGACAGACAATAGATAATATAGCACATATGAGGTGTCAAGAGGTTGCCCAATTAGAGGCTCATGTCGCTGAAGAATACATTTCTGTGAACAAGGGCACTCGCTCACAGTCTCTCGAAGTGTTTAGGGACTAGGGATGTATACGCTCAAGTTCCCACAAAATGCACATTACCATAAGCTTGTAATTTGACCAAATCTCCACTAAATAGTTCACATGCATGCAAAAGATGGGGTTTCATGGGTTGTAATGGGGCCAAGGGTGAAATCATGCAAGGTAGGAAACAAGAAGAAATGGATAATCAAAGGGCTAAAAACAAGAAGCAAGTAGTAACCTTTGAAACCAAATATGGAGCTCCTATCTATTTTACAATTTTTGTCCAAACTCCAAATTAATTTCACTTTCATTATTCATTCTTCTTTTTCTATAGAGTCAACTCTTTTTGATTTGCTTTTTTTTCTTAAGTAGACTCCTTTTTTTTTTTTTTGGAATTGCCCTTTGGCTCTTTCATTCTTTTGACGTGCCTTTTTCGCCTTGCATTTTTTTTTGTAGGAGGAAAAGGTAAGTGCATGGAAAACTCCTATTTTGTTTCCTTTGTGTGAAAATATTTTTTGTAAACACATGATTCACTCCATTTTTTTCTTCTCTTCATCTTGACAAGATAGATAACTAAAGTATAGGACGAAATTGTAATTTTCAATAGGTGCTCCACATTCAATTTCAAATGGTTACCACAAACAAAAAAGAAAAAATTATATCTGGGTACCAAAGAAAAAAATATAACAAATAGGCTCAAAGGGGGCAACTAATGGATAATTTCAACAAATAACTCTGAGGCCAGAAAAATCCTAAATCCCCAAATCTTTTTACATGATGCAAATCAATTTTCGCCTTGAAACGGTCAAAAGACAAATTGTAGAATGTAGCAAATTGGGAAACACACTCATAGAAAGAAAAGGGTAAAAATTTATGATTTAGTATCAATCCCCTTATGAAGGCTCAGATCTCACATTTAGAAGCTAGTTCACAAAAAGTACTCAAGAGGGACAAATGCTAATTATCAGCTTCCTAAGGACAACCCCATAGTTACAATTAAACACAAGTCTGTCAAGTAAATTAATTATGGGATCCCCTAAAGGCATAATCTCTATTTTTTTAAAATTTAAGCACTATTCATTCAAAAACAAGCCAGAAAAATGCTATCAACATATATAGTCGGTATGTGCTTTAATAGAGATATAGTGACAATATAAACTATCTTCCCCCACACTAGCATGGAGCATGGTCCTCAATGCAAAATATTCAAATAGGAGCAAAAGTAATAAAAGAGAGAGAAAGTAAGAGTGACTTCCCTGAGAGATCTTGTAGTTGGAGCTTATTCCTAAAAACGAAACAAAACAAAAACAAAAATGAAAATAACTGAAAATAAAACACAGGTTGCCTCCTATGAAGCGCTTGTTTAACGTCATGAGCCTGACGATAGTTGGTGCTCAATCAGGTGGCTCTCCAAGAGCAAATTTTACATCTAACGCAGTGCACCTTCTTAGCTTTCTAACAATGTGGTTCACATTGTTCTTTCTTTTTTCACGTGGTGGTTGAACTTCAAAGGATTGTGGAATTTTTATTTTATCTCCATCCACCATTATGCTAGGATTCTGCAAAATACGAATTTTTTCCAAAAGGTCCTGTATCTTTAAATCATTAACAATGTTAGTTTCAACCACATCATTAAAATAAGGAGAGGTGAAAATAGAGAAATTTTCGTTGGAGTTTAAAGCTTTAATCACATCCTCTTCTTTACCACTCCTTAAAGTTACCTTTCCCCTGTGAACCTCAATTGCAGCATCACAAATGGTTAAAACAATTTGCCCAAAAATTTGGGTTTTCTCCTCTTTCTCCAAATCATGAACCAATGGATCTTTATCATTCTTCTCACAACCGCTTTCATCAGTGGAATCTGTTGTCTCAATTTGACTCCCCTCAGTAGGAGTCTCTTCATCTTTCTTGAGAGCTTCTTCCTCTAAATTAGCTTTTACCGAGAATTCTTCATCATTACTAATAATATTATCTTTGTATTGCTCAGATTCTTCATTTGGGGTAGACTTAGTTTGTAAATAAAGAGTTTCTTCAGCCAACTGAGTTGCTACCATATCAATAACCTTTGACAATTGATTCTTCAAGTTATCAAACTTGTCAATCATATTTTTCTCAAATCTATCAAATCTTTCATTTGTTTGCTCCATAAATTTAACCAAGACCTCATCGATATCAGACTCCTCCTCTTTCCTCTGCACTTGTAGTGGCTCATAATTATCCCAGCTCGAGGAATAAGGAGGTGGCTCATAGTCATCCCAATAGTTTGAATAAGGCAGATAAGGAGAAGGAGAAAATGGGTGTTGACATTGAGGCATATACCAATATAACTTCTCTAAATTCCTTCTCGCCTCTGCCTCTCTAATATAATCTCCAATAGTTTTAACCATGATTTAGATTTTTCTCTGCAAAACAAAGTGAACTGCAACGAGATCTCGGGAAAGTGTTAGCAATTTTTATTGTTGATTTTTAATAGGGCAAAAAAAATTAAAATTAAAATATAGAAAAAGTGTCTTAAACAATAAAAATCTTTTTCGTTTAATATTGTTAAATTAATCCCCGGCAACGGCGCCAAAAACTTGTTGCGTTAAAAACACACTTGAGAGCAAGTGTACTCTCTCGCAGAAGTAGTATAAAAGATATCGTATCCACAGGGATTAATTAGCAAGTACCAAACTAATCGAGATTATTTAATGTTTAGACGAAGAAATAATTTGGATGTTGTAGAAACAAAATAAAAAGAAATAAATGGCAAGAATTAATAAAAGATATAATAATTTGGAGAGAGGTCTAGGGTCGCGGTTTCACTTGCAAGCTTCGATTCCCCTATGTCTAATTCTACCTGAATTCCCTTATTTTATTCAATTACCAATCCCTTTACTAAACCTATTAATCCGTTTGGTCATTCGTGATTAATATTCTTTTCCCTAAAGTAATCCTAGTTTGGTCATGCTAGAATTTAAATTTAAGAAAAGCATGAAGTACAAAAAGGTTGAATGATTGGAAGACTAAATTAAAGTTTGGTCATGCATTAATTATAGCCCCAATTATCCTATAGGTCCACCAACTAATTGCAGTACGGTCGCTGATCAACTAATTGATTATGAACATTCAAAGGGTTGTCAATCCTAATTATGTGATTAAAGCAATAGGACAATATTAATTGAAATAAAAACAGGAATTCAAATAAGAAATTAGAACATAAAGAGGTTTCTAAACATGCAAGATCCACCTAAGACCCTAGAAGAGGACTTAGGTGTCCATAATAATAAAGAACATTAAAAGAAAAAGAAGGTTCATGAATTACAGAAATAAGAATAACCCGGAAATAGAGAAAGTCTTAGTCTATGTCTTCAATCTCCTTCTTTTGCTCCAAAGCTCTTTCACGGTGCCAAATAACTCTTCTCTCCCTCCGTAGCGTTTCCGTAGCTCTCGTTTGTGTATGTGGTGTCTAGACCCCTTTCACAAGTGAAGCTCTCCTTTTATATTAGTTCATTTTCTTTCTCTCCAAGCAAAGGATCAAGTCAAGATTGCTTCCACTTTTAATTGCAAGATATGCCAATCCCTAAATATTAGGATTTAGATCCTTCCTAAATATGTGTTGCTTGCTCTCCACTCCATGCCTCTTTCTTTCTCTCCAAGTCACATGTGCATCACTTTTGATTGAAATCTCCAAGAGGATCTTCTTTTTATTACTGTGGGCCTTCTTGCATTAATGGGCTTGGGCTTGCTTTCTTTTATTCTAACATTTCTTCTAATTTCAGCCCACATTTATATTATTTTCTTTTTCTACCTTCCTGCAAATATAGAGTAATTTAAGTCAGTTATTTATTTAATCAGTAATAATTACTCTAAAAACAACTCAAAATATCTCTAATAAATGCACTAAATTAGAGTTTATCATGAGTGAACCTCTTTTGCATTTCTTGTATAGTTTCTCCTTGATTCATTCTAAATAGTTCATATTCCTGGATGAGAGTGTTTGTTCTTGCTCTTTTTACTTCACTAGTACCTTCATGAGTGACTTGAAGATTGTCCCACATTTCTTGGGCAGTTTTACAGTTTGACACTCTGAAGAACTCATCAGGACTGAGGGCGGAAGTGATGATATTCTTGGCACGAAAATTGTGTTGAACTTTTCTCTTATCATTATCAGTCCATTCAGCTCTTTCTTTGACAGTGAGAATACCATTTACCATGTGCGTGGGGACATAGGGTCCATTTTCCACAGCATCCCATACATCAATATCAACCCCTTCTATAAATATTCTCATTCTTTCTTTCCAATATGCATAGTCTTTCCCGTTGAATCCCGGAGGACGGGTAAGAGACGCACCCTCTTGCGTAGACCAACCTGAAGCCATTTCTCTTGAAGCTGCTAGGCCCTTTAAACAAGAGTCTAGCTCTGATACCACTTGTTACCAAGTGGCTTCAGTCTCAAGAGGGGGGAGTGAATTGAGATTTTAAAAACTTTTCCCCTTTTTAACGACTTAGATTAATTTTCGCGCAGGTTTATGAAATGAACGAATTAGAATAAAGAACAGTAAAGCACGCACAAGATTTATACTGGTTCGGTCACCTCCCAGTGACCTACGTCCAGTCCTCACAACCCTTTGTGAGATTTTCACTATCAAAACAAAGCTTTCAACCGGGTGCTTTAAAACCCTTACAGACACAGGCACTCTTCACCTAGGATACCCCACCTTGTGCAAGAGCCCTAAACAACAATTACAACAAGAGATACCCCACCCTTGTTACAATCAAAAACCCTAGAGAGATACCCCACTCCCTAGTACAACCAATTGAGAACAAGAGATACCCCACCCTTGTTACAATCAAAACCCTAGAGAGATTCCCCACTCTCTAGTACAAACCAATAACGGTTTTAAAAGAAATTACAATGAAATAACAAATACCTCTGAGAAGGTGAATATGACAACTTGAAGAATCCCAACCTAACCCTTGAGAGAGATCAACTCAAAGTGATGAAGAACGTGAAGAATGAGTGTGACAGTGAGAGAGTTTGCGTTCTTCTCTTTAGAATTGTAGGTTGTTGATTTGATCGTAAAACCTAGATCCTATTTATAGAGTTTGTAGAAATATGACCGTTGAAGCAATTTTTAACTCTATTTAGATAAGTGAAAAATCGATTAATGACTTGAAAAAGATAAGATGAAAATCGATTATGTGCTTTAAAAAATAATAGGTGAGAAATCGATTTCTTGCTTGTGGGAACAAGTGAGAAATCGATTTTGTGCTTTAGTAAAGCAAGTAGATAATCGATTGTTGGCTTTATAAAAAGAAGGAAGGCAGGTAGACAATCGATTTTCCTCTTTGATATACAGGTGAGAAATCGATTGTTTGGTTAAAGAAATAATAAGGGAATCAATTGTTTGCTTAAAAATAGGAAAGTTTCACAAAATTAGGAAGCCCATAATCGATTGCTAGCTTTAAAGCTAACAAGTCATGAATCGATTTTGTGCTTGCAACCAACAAGCTCAAAATCGATTCTTTGCTTTAGAAAACAAGTAAGGAATCGATTCATTGCTTCCAAAACCAAGTCCTTTATGAATTTAATCGATTGATGGCTTTAAATAATGAGAATGAAATTGATTTTGGCTTAAACAATATGAATGAAATCGATTTCTTTACTTCAAAAACAATTTCTTTTAAAAACACTAAGCCATGAATCTATTTCTTTCAAAAACAACAAGTGCCTAACCTATTTATCAATTGAAAACATATGTTAGGTCCATTTGTCTGAGTGCTAGTGTGTTTAGTGATTTGAGCCGATCTTCAAAAGCGGTTTACAATTCATTCCTAAGACACGACCCAACTTCCTAGGGACTACTACCCTTGACACACTTACTTCTTGAGTTGGTTGTGCCTTGGAGTTCCATTTGTCACTTTGTCTTATATTACTTCATCATCAAAACTTAACCTGCAACACAAGATATCCACAGTAGCCACATGTCTTTGTGAATGATTATTTATGATGGTCTTCCATTGTAGGCGCCTCCTTTTGCAAGTGGCCATGTGCCCCCATGTGACTCTGAAGCAAGCAGCAAGCCAACTAAGCATTATAGCAATGGTAAGAATTGAAGTGCTTCCAATGTGGGGTTGTGAGCTGCTTCGGTATAGGGAGGTGCAGTTGCACCAACTTCCCTTCAGGTGCAGATGCACTAAACTACAGCTGTACTGAACAAACACATCAAACATACCAATATACATGTAAAATGCTAAGTTATGGACATCTTTCACCTTAAAACCATAAATGTTGTTATTTTATTCATACTACCATATTTAACACATATTATACTTGATTATGGGCAATTATTTAAGTGTAGAAGCATGAATAACTCTATATAAAATAGAGTTATCAAGGTTCGAGTGAGTGTCGATACAAACACCAACGAATATCTAATTAGAATCCATTTTACATACAACCACCAACAAATTAGATTGTGTTTAATCGCTTTAATTAAAATTACATATTACAATATAATTAGAATAAAAAATAAAATCTCTTTAACAACCACCAAAAGTTATGCCAAATTTGCTTTTATTTATTTTAATCTAATTAGAATTACATATTAGATACAGCACCAACGAATCGTTTTACATACAAACAAAACTACTAAAAATTGTTTGTAATAATCATACCTCTGTGCATGATTTCTCAGCTGTTTGATGAGCAGACCTTACGTTTGAGTGTCGTTCATTACGTGAGAAACAGGATCCATAGTGTGTCGTCATTGTTGATTTGTAGTAGCACTAAGAGATGATGTAGTGTATGGAATCAGAGACGGTTAATCGATCGGCAGCGATGAGAAGAGGGAAGAGGAAAGTTTTGTTGAAGTAATGGATGAATAGGGTTTCAGGTATGGTAAGTTCACTATAACTTACAAGTAAATGTCGAAAATAACCCCAACTTATGTATATAAACTCGGAAATACCCCTGTTCGGAAATACCCCATACCTTGAAGCATACCTGCAATAAGATCAAGTTGAAAGTTTTGGTACCCAAATTTCTTTGGGTCCTTGTGGGTTAGTACTTGGTAGAGTTCCTTTGGGAACCCACACCTTTTTCACAACTTGTCTGCTTCTAGCCATACAAATAGATGCCGTATGTCCTAATTTGGCACAGTAATAACATCTAATATATGGACTAGTAGTGAACTTAGGTCTATAATGCACATGTCTTTTTATGAAATTATTTCTTGGAGACCTAGGATGCATATGTTGTATGTTGGACATTTTTCCTATTGTCCATTCAAGCTCATGAATTTTCTTTTCATATTCAGCACACTTATCACATACATAATTTGCTTTAAAGCAACCAAGACTATGATTTTCATTTCTAAGTTCTAATTTTTCCTTAGTTAAAGCAATAACTTCGTTTTGAAGATGAGCAACTGTTTTCTTAGATTGGGTTAATGCTTTAGCTAGTTTCAAAGAATCATTATGCAATTCAAGAAATGCTTCATGTAATTCATCATATGCATTTTGTGAAGTTTCAGAGTTAGAATCTACCTCAGTTTCATTTTCACTGTCGTGGTCGGCCATGAGAGCAACTTGAGCTTCTTCACTTTTTGAATCATCTGATGACTCCATGTTATAGTCTTCCCATGCTATGTAGGCTTTTCTACCCTTGTTTCCTTTGGATCCCTTTTTCTTAAATTTTGACAGTTTTCTTTGTAAGTTCGGGCACTCCATCTTCATGTGTCCGGATTTGCCACATTCGTAGCAAGTTGGTGGACTTGGGAAGTTTTCCTTGCTTGAGACTCTTTTGGGTGAAGAATTCTTTTTGGGGAAGCTTTTCCTTCTCATGAACTTTTTGAAGTTTCTAACCATTAGCTCCATATTCTCCTCGTCTTCATCATCTTCATTTTCCGAATCATCACTATCATCAGATGGATTTGAACTAGAAACTTTGAGAACTAAGCTTTTCTTTTTATTGTCTTTTTCTTCATGTTCTGCTAGACGAGCGAGCTCTAATTCGTGCTCTTGTAGTTTCCCAAAAAGAGTGGCGAGTGTCATAGTAGCTAAATTTCTTGATTCAGCTATAGCAGTTACTTTCGGTTGCCATTCTCTGTTTAGGCATCTTAACACTTTGTTGATCAAGTCTTCTGCAGGAAATGATTTTCCTAATGAGCCCAATTGATTCACTATGTGAGTGAACCTCTTTTGCATTTCTTGTATAGTTTCTCCTTGATTCATTCTAAATAGTTCATATTCCTGGATGAGAGTGTTTGTTCTTGCTCTTTTTACTTCACTAGTACCTTCATGAGTGACTTGAAGATTGTCCCACATTTCTTGGGCAGTTTTACAGTTTGACACTCTGAAGAACTCATCAGGACTGAGGGCGGAAGTGATGATATTCTTGGCACGAAAATTGTGTTGAACTTTTCTCTTATCATTATCAGTCCATTCAGCTCTTTCTTTGACAGTGAGAATACCATTTACCATGTGCGTGGGGACATAGGGTCCATTTTCCACAGCATCCCATACATCAATATCAACCCCTTCTATAAATATTCTCATTCTTTCTTTCCAATATGCATAGTCTTTCCCGTTGAATCCCGGAGGACGGGTAAGAGACGCACCCTCTTGCGTAGACCAACCTGAAGCCATTTCTCTTGAAGCTGCTAGGCCCTTTAAACAAGAGTCTAGCTCTGATACCACTTGTTACCAAGTGGCTTCAGTCTCAAGAGGGGGGGGTGAATTGAGATTTTAAAAACTTTTCCCCTTTTTAACGACTTAGATTAATTTTCGCGCAGGTTTATGAAATGAACGAATTAGAATAAAGAACAGTAAAGCACGCACAAGATTTATACTGGTTCGGTCACCTCCCAGTGACCTACGTCCAGTCCTCACAACCCTTTGTGAGATTTTCACTATCAAAACAAAGCTTTCAACCGGGTGCTTTAAAACCCTTACAGACACAGGCACTCTTCACCTAGGATACCCCACCTTGTGCAAGAGCCCTAAACAACAATTACAACAAGAGATACCCCACCCTTGTTACAATCAAAAACCCTAGAGAGATACCCCACTCCCTAGTACAACCAATTGAGAACAAGAGATACCCCACCCTTGTTACAATCAAAACCCTAGAGAGATTCCCCACTCTCTAGTACAAACCAATAACGGTTTTAAAAGAAATTACAATGAAATAACAAATACCTCTGAGAAGGTGAATATGACAACTTGAAGAATCCCAACCTAACCCTTGAGAGAGATCAGCTCAAAGTGATGAAGAACGTGAAGAATGAGTGTGACAGTGAGAGAGTTTGCGTTCTTCTCTTTAGAATTGTAGGTTGTTGATTTGATCGTAAAACCTAGATCCTATTTATAGAGTTTGTAGAAATATGACCGTTGAAGCAATTTTTAACTCTATTTAGATAAGTGAAAAATCGATTAATGACTTGAAAAAGATAAGATGAAAATCGATTATGTGCTTTAAAAAATAATAGGTGAGAAATCGATTTCTTGCTTGTGGGAACAAGTGAGAAATCGATTTTGTGCTTTAGTAAAGCAAGTAGATAATCGATTGTTGGCTTTATAAAAAGAAGGAAGGCAGGTAGACAATCGATTTTCCTCTTTGATATACAGGTGAGAAATCGATTGTTTGGTTAAAGAAATAATAAGGGAATCAATTGTTTGCTTAAAAATAGGAAAGTTTCACAAAATTAGGAAGCCCATAATCGATTGCTAGCTTTAAAGCTAACAAGTCATGAATCGATTTTGTGCTTGCAACCAACAAGCTCAAAATCGATTCTTTGCTTTAGAAAACAAGTAAGGAATCGATTCATTGCTTCCAAAACCAAGTCCTTTATGAATTTAATCGATTGATGGCTTTAAATAATGAGAATGAAATTGATTTTGGCTTAAACAATATGAATGAAATCGATTTCTTTACTTCAAAAACAATTTCTTTTAAAAACACTAAGCCATGAATCTATTTCTTTCAAAAACAACAAGTGCCTAACCTATTTATCAATTGAAAACATATGTTAGGTCCATTTGTCTGAGTGCTAGTGTGTTTAGTGATTTGAGCCGATCTTCAAAAGCGGTTTACAATTCATTCCTAAGACACGACCCAACTTCCTAGGGACTACTACCCTTGACACACTTACTTCTTGAGTTGGTTGTGCCTTGGAGTTCCATTTGTCACTTTGTCTTATATTACTTCATCATCAAAACTTAACCTGCAACACAAGATATCCACAGTAGCCACATGTCTTTGTGAATGATTATTTATGATGGTCTTCCATTGTAGGCGCCTCCTTTTGCAAGTGGCCATGTGCCCCCATGTGACTCTGAAGCAAGCAGCAAGCCAACTAAGCATTATAGCAATGGTAAGAATTGAAGTGCTTCCAATGTGGGGTTGTGAGCTGCTTCGGTATAGGGAGGTGCAGTTGCACCAACTTCCCTTCAGGTGCAGATGCACTAAACTACAGCTGTACTGAACAAACACATCAAACATACCAATATACATGTAAAATGCTAAGTTATGGACATCTTTCACCTTAAAACCATAAATGTTGTTATTTTATTCATACTACCATATTTAACACATATTATACTTGATTATGGGCAATTATTTAAGTGTAGAAGCATGAATAACTCTATATAAAATAGAGTTATCAAGGTTCGAGTGAGTGTCGATACAAACACCAACGAATATCTAATTAGAATCCATTTTACATACAACCACCAACAAATTAGATTGTGTTTAATCGCTTTAATTAAAATTACATATTACAATATAATTAGAATAAAAAATAAAATCTCTTTAACAACCACCAAAAGTTTTGCCAAATTTGCTTTTATTTATTTTAATCTAATTAGAATTACATATTAGATACAGCACCAACGAATCGTTTTACATACAAACAAAACTACTAAAAATTGTTTGTAATAATCATACCTCTGTGCATGATTTCTCAGCTGTTTGATGAGCAGACCTTACGTTTGAGTGTCGTTCATTACGTGAGAAACAGGATCCATAGTGTGTCGTCATTGTTGATTTGTAGTAGCACTAAGAGATGATGTAGTGTATGGAATCAGAGACGGTTAATCGATCGGCAGCGATGAGAAGAGGGAAGAGGAAAGTTTTGTTGAAGTAATGGATGAATAGGGTTTCAGGTATGGTAAGTTCACTATAACTTACAAGTAAATGCCGAAAATAACCCCAACTTATGTATATAAACCCGGAAATACCCCTGTTCGAAAATAGTCCAATATATTTTTTTCTGCAAATCATGCATTATATTATATTAAGTATTAAAAAATCAATATTCATAGTAACTGTTTAATAAACAATTTTTTAAAAAAAATTACATGTTTTTAATAGAGATATCTTTTATAGAGTGAGTAAAAGAAGCACTATGAGAAATATAATAATTTTTTAATATCTAATGTGAATCCTTATTTAATTAGCATTATTGTTATTACTATGAGTAATCAATAGTAATTGTGATCACGACTGCGTTAAGAAAATATAGGATAAAATATTGTACAATATAATCTAATACACGCGTCCCAAAAAAATTCAATAACAGCCACTATAAACTTATAAAAAAAACCACATGGTCCCACAACATCATAATTCTCCAATAACATACTCCATTTTAAATTAAATTCAATAACAAATGTAAGGCAAAATAAGTTTCATGCACTCCAAATAACCCATAAAGAAAAATCTAACTGTCATTAAGTTGTGCTTTGTACTCTGATGTTCTCCTCACCTTCTGTTTTGACGAATCGAATGGTCTGCCCATCTCGAAGATCAAATTTAGAAACAAACTCATACCAGCCAGTTCCAAAGAATCCCTGATTTGATATTTTCTTCAGGTTTTTTGATGACGTTGTCCATATAAGAGACCAAATTTTGATCTCACCAATTGGCAGCATAACTTGAATGTTTGATGGTTTGGTAGCAAAGAAACGCTTTACCACATTTTGATCTCACCAATCGGCACCAGAATATAATACGAAAAAATTGGACTATAAGATTGAGGACAACTTCATCGACATTTAAGTTACACTAATACTTACTTTCAATAAATATTTTCTGATGATATGTTTCTCAACAACATGTCAAGGGATTTTAGACTATACCAATGGTTGGCCCTGTTTTCTTTTCGAGTCTGCTATCTCTGTTTTCCAAAGCTCTTCATCTGAAACACCTGTAATCTGATGCTGCACAATCATACAGTATTCAATATATCACATAATACACTTAAACATACAACTGCCTCTTTTTTTAGTACCAAACAAAAAAAAATCACATCTATTAATAATACATTTACGAATATACTCGGAAAGGAAACAAATATATCATTGATTTCTATTGGTCCACCTAATTTCATTAATCCTAAGTGGACTTATCAACTTGCCACGTAATTAAATGACATGTAATTTCAATAAAGACATTTTTTAAAACAAACAATTAATACATAAAAATAATTTTGCATCATAAGCAACAGTATATAAATGGTAATGTAACTAATGACGTGGAATTAATTTGAATTCAACCTGTAAATGTGCCAACTTTTTAAAAAGGAAAGATTTCAAAGTAATGGGAACAATTTTGAAGGGCTGTTAATTTTTATTTTTTTTGGGAGTTGAAGGGCTATTAATGCTTATAATAAAAAATAAAAAATGCGTAACATACGGTTCCCTCCTCTCACCTAGTGCTACCTTCCTTCACAAGCTTCTAACCTACAATAAATGCAAATAAATTGTTTTGGTTACAAGTGCTGATAAAAAAAATAATAAAACGCTTACAATTAGAATCCATCACATAATTCTATAATAGAAAGCGTTTTATAGAATGATTTGTCACAATGGACAATAGATTTGTAATTCCTATTTGTTGAATTAAATGGTTCCAGCCCTTTTTGTACCCATCTTTGAGTTTTAGCAGCATGCCAAAGTGCAATGCCCAATAGTCCTAATGTTTGTTATGAATTACAGATTCGTGTCTATAATAGGATTAAATACGACTTTTGTACTATGCCTATATTCATAATTTTGCATATAATTTGTTCCTTGATAGAATAATTCTTTTACTCTTTAGAGTGTGTTAATATAATTCTGATTTTAAATTTGATGTCTTTTTCACACTTATGCATTAATTAATAAATACTACGATTGTACTATAGAAATGAAGAGTACAAAACCTCGAGAGAAGTAAGTGAGCAAGTAAGGGGAAGATATGGAAAAATAGTTCATTATCCTACTTTAGGTGCAATTGTTGGGATCCAAATATTCTCCAACAAGATTTATGTTATCTTCACCCCAAAGCCATGTCAATTACTAAACCCATCGATAGAAAGAACTCCCGGGCAGTGATTAGATTACCCTTTTGGGCTATTTTTTTGGGTTAGAGAAGAGCAACGAAATTGATACGATGATGTGATTTTCTTTTTACTTTTTCAATAGATCTTAATCTGATTTTGTAACGTTTGGATTTCATTTTTCCTTGACAAAATTAGTGTCTAAATTTTGATTAACGATTCTTTTATTTCCTTTGTTTGGATTATTTATGTAACACATGCTTACTATTCTTCCATATAGGTTTAGCTGATCTTTTAGATTTCAAGATCAGTTTCAGAGCTAGAGCTTATTCTTGGAGTTATAATGAGCTATTGGTAGACTATATATAAAAGAAAGATGTAGTAAAACAGTTTACCACATTAAAACTTATTACTCCCATGTAGTTGCTATTGCAAGACTATATATTAAATAAATAAATTAAAATTAATTACTCCCATGTTTCTACACTATATATAAAAGAAAGATGTAGTAAAACAGTTTACCACATTATTTCAGAGCTAGAGCTTATTCTTGGAGTTAGAGTGAGCTATTGCAAGACTAAGTTAGGACATGACATTGTCCAACAGCCACATAGCATTTACTTTGAGGTATATCTTGATAGTGTTATCAATGTTTATCTTGATGTTGACTATTATTTTGGTGTTGTTCTGAGCTAACATCAGATTGGGGTTTTAGAGTCAACAATAGTTTTTTTCTCTTTGTTCAACGACGGGCAAACATATCAAAATGAGAAACAAGCATTTGCAAATTCCAAAGGAAGAACAGATACATGATTGTTATTCAATCCGAGGTTTAGATGTAAAATATTGATTATTGAATCACACGGGAATGTGAAGTTAAAAATATGTTCTATTTAAGTACTATTTAGTACTAAATTGATCTTAAGTTATAAATAAATATCAATTTAAGTATTCCTAAATAGAACATCTTCCTTTGACTAACAATCATATTCCTTTTTTTTTTGACAAGAACAATCATATTCCTAAATAGTACTAAATTGATATTTAAGCTATAAATACTACTTAAGTATCCAATTTAGTTTTTTTTTTTTTAGTAAATAAAATATCAAATTTAGTAAACAAAATTAGTCACGAGAAAATTAACTTTGTCACTATTTTTTACATCTTAAAATATAGTTAGACAATTAAAAAGAGATTTCATATTTTCCATCACTAAATATAAGTCAAATATATATCAGATAGATATTGCTATTTTTCATTTTTTTCAATGAAAATGACTGTTTTACATAAAATATGTTAATATGTACACATAAATCTATTAGTCACTGAACTATAGAATTAAAACATATGCAATGGTTGTTTTACTATTAAATACGATATTAATATTTAAAATACTTTGTATGAACAATTTAATAAAAATTACATGCTTACAAAAATAAAAAATGAATATGAATTTAACAGTAATTCAAGCCATATTACTATTCATAATTTTTAAAAGATAAATGTTTTCAAAAGATAACACATTAGTATAAATTTATATGTTCCATACACCGTGTATAGTGCAGGTAACCATTTAAATTATTCAATAAAACCTACAAATATAACAATTACAATAAAAAATGAAAAGTTTATAAATATCTTATGTACATAAAGTATTTTATGACTAATTAAACTATTAACAAGATAGTGTATACCCGTACATCGAACGGGTCATGCGCACTAGTTTAAGTTATATTCATCATGATATCATTGGCGGAACACAAAGTGTTTGAGGGGGTTCAAATGAACCCCTGAAAAAATAAAATTAGCATCGATACCCTAGGAAAAAATGTTTTTGAATCCCCTGAAAAATATATTTTGCACCCAAGTTCTTAGTTTTGCACCAAAGTTCCTAATTTTGCACCACTCTAATACACCACACGCACACTCTTATATTTTATTTTAAAGAAGTTTCTCTATCTCTCTATCTCCTTGGATCCGTTCTTGTTCTTATTATCCTAATTTTGAATCTGTTAGTACTATTTAATTCGTAATTTGTGTTAGTGCTATTTAATTAATTTGTATTTTGTGTTAGTGTTATTTAATTTATTTTGATTATTTTGTGAAGAATAGGTTGCGTAACCGGATGGGTGATACATGGATGAACGACTGTTTGGTGACATACATTGAAATGTATAATTTATTTATTTAAATATATTATAGTTGTTTTTAATTATATTTTTAGCAAATTGTATATTTAAAAAATTTGACACCCCTGAACCCGGGGTCCTGGGTCCGCCACTGCATGATATGTATAGATCGCTAGCCTTTGACATCTCCACTAACCTCTTTTTTATAACATTTTTTTGGTTACAGAAAGTTTAGGTGAGTTGGGCTTCGAGGGCTCACCGGGGTCAGGGAAGGCCTCAAGGCTCTTTGAGCGCTTACGGATCACCTACCAAAGAATCTCACATCGGCAGCGGGAATTGAACCCAGAACCTTGTGGAAAATGAATCAACTCCTTACCAACTGAGTCAACCTTCATTTCCGCTTTTTTATAACATGATAACACATCCTAGCTAATCGACTATATATTAATCATAAAATCCCAATAACTGCGTTAAAAGGATATACTGAGAGTGTGGATATTACAATAAGAAAATTCTTTTTAGCTTGCAGTTTTCCACAACACATCACGTGGAGCATGGTATTATCAATGGTATGTTAAAATCAAATTTGGTTCAAATGAAGCATTTGATCAAGACAGGTTTCTCCTTATTTTTAGTGCCCCTGCATGCTTTTTACACCTCAACAATCATTATGGGAAACAAGGCCGACATAAAGGTCAAGCTAGTCAAGCCAACTTTAGGCATACCAAAAAACATTTGTCACTACCTTTTATAAGGGTAAACACCTATTTTAGTCTCTGAATGCATAAGACACTATCATTATAGTCACTAAATGTATCAAAATTATAAAACATCTCTTAATATCCCTTTCTCTTCAATCACTCTGGTCCTTGAATGTATTATTTGTTAGTCATTTTAATCTTCAAACATGTCTTCCATTAGTCAGTCTAATCTTGCAAATTACCAAAAAAAAAATACACAGCAATTTGGACACATTCAGAGACTAGTGCAGCGTCTTACATATTTATGAACCTATATATGACTATTTATCCTAATTAATAATAATAATATACTAATAAAAAGGCCCGACTTAAAAAAGGCCTTAACTAAAATTCTCTTTAGGCCTCACTCATGATTATAAATTTTTGGACCAACCCATATGTCTTGAAGCCTTCCTTGGTCTTTGAGATCTTCTTCTAGAAGCTCTTTGTGGTCTTGGTTGATATTGGGAAAGAGAACTTAAAATTTCATTACAATTGATCTCCAAAGGTTTATCTGCAGTTGAGTCACAAGAGGAGGTCCCCATTCCCATCATATCATATTGAGAGATACTCTCCTGTTTGTCTTTGTTAGAAGACAGAACACTTGTGTTGCCATGCATAGAACCATGTGATGATTTAGACATTTTTGATGTATGGAATTCCTCTGTACAAGGATGTTCATGAAGGGATTTGGAAGCATCCAAAATATTGTCACCCTGTAAACATTTCAGAATTAAATAAACATAAGACGTCAATTCTTGAAGCACTAACAACAAGCAATAAAAAACAATTAGATCATACTCCAAATAAAATAAAATAAAATAAAATAAAGTACTTTTAAAGTCTTAGGGTATTGTGCATGCCATGCACTAAAGTATCACCGATGTGCCAATGCCATGCATAAGAGATGCCTCACAACAAAACATCGTAAACAAGCTCAATCCAATGATTGACTTAATAACTAGTTTGATCCCACAAAATTTAGAAATGTTCAGTTTAGTCTCTTATACTTATAATATAACTAGTTAGTCCATGACATTTTTAAATGTGATACAATTTGGTTCCTCAAATTCTCGATACTTATTTGGTTCTTGACTTTTATAACTTAATATCAATTAGGTCTCTGACTTTTCCAAATATCAAGACTAGCTAGTAAATTCTGTTAATGTCAAGGACTAAACTGCACTTTTATGAAATTTAAGAACCAAACTTGCGATTAAATTCCCAAAGATTTAACCTCAAAACCTTTTCACAATCAATAAAAGAAAATCATTAAACATTGCAAAAGTGTGGAAGAACTAATGGCACGAAGAACATGGAGACTTTAACCTACACTACCAATGGATGAAACATAAACAAATGGAGATATACGGCAATATCATTTGGTCTATGGACAGTGTATATTTACCAGTGCAGAGGCAACTTCAGCATTCATGTCTGTCCTTTCATTGTAGAGCATTGTCAATGAATCTGATTGGGTCGGTCCATTGACAGAAGCATGTTCTCTTTCTTCACCAATAAATCCAAATTCAAAATCAACTAAAAATGGAGTCACAAACTCATCTTCCTGTTGGGTAGTCTCAAATGGAGACTGAAAAGTAATGTTTTCATCTCTAAAAAACATGAATGAATCCACAGACTTTTCTTCTTGTATTGTTTCTAATTGAGTCTGCATATTATTTATTTCATTATTAAAATAGGCACCAAGAAATGGAGAGTTTGTGGAAGATCCTAACTGTTTAGTTGAGTGGGGGAAGCATTGAGCTACCTGTGGAGGTGCTTCAAAGGTTGATTCCATATCCATTTTTGGTAAACAATCAACCACCTAAAAAAGTACAAAACAGGTATCAGTTCTCAGCTATCTTTTATGGCTACGCGTGCAATACTGGTACCGGTTTCTGGTACTGTTACTGGTATGGATATGTGGTTTTTCAAAAAGCCAAGGTACGAGTACATAATATAAATTTTATATAAACTTGACTATAAGATAAAAAAGACAAATAAGTTTCTATCAAAAATCTGATTTGTTACTGTATGACAAACATGTATTTATATATCAAATCACATATGCAGATTGATAAGTACCCACGAGTACCAGTACCAAGTATGAATACGACACGGGTATAGCTCTAATTTTGAAGTACCCAAATTTCAAAGGATCTCAGCATGTTTTGAATGGCAAAGAACAAACCATGAATTAGTTCTCAATATGTCAATTACTTACATCTAGAATTCCTTCTACTGGTGCTTGATTTTCATAGTCAGAACCCATATTTAAACTACTAGGCTCCCCTTCATCAAATTTCAATGCATCATTTCTCCCTTCAGCTTTTTTCTCAGTTTTCTTAATCAAGCGACATAAAACAAAAGTTCTCTGCAAAATTTGGTGGATAATCAGCATTCATTTAACACAATTCATACAAATAAAAGGCAAGGCAAATCAAGCAAATGCCTCAAAGTCAACAATTGTTCCATGTTCTACAAAATGACAGATTTTATGAGGATGAACCTTGTGAGTTGTGTCATAAACAAAGCTGATGTTCATGTGAGAAAATTCTAAAAACACAAAGGGGTTCAAAAAAGTGAATCCAATAATCTCCAAAGTTCAAACATCAGAACAATCAATCACACCATACCCATTTCTAGTCACAAGAAATTCAGTTTTCAAAGATGAAATGTTCAAAACTCAAATTGTAAGAAAACAAACCTGGCTTTCATCAAAAGTGACAGCATGATACTCATGAATAACCCAATTGGTCTTAACACCAGGAAGACGACCTTCATAGAAAACAAGAGTTTTCTTTGACCCAATAATAGTGTTGGTGCCTCTAATCTTGATATTTCTATCAGTTCCAGTTGCTTTCCAATATCCACATTTTGTTGCCCTATTCAATCTTGTACTCTTTGGATACTTGTAATCGCGAGGACAAAAGAAAAACCATTGATCATCCGATTCTATCAATGAAATCCCTTTAAAACAAAGAAAATAAGAATCAATATAAGAGCCACTAAAAGGAAATACTAAAAAGGAAACATTTTTATTCAATAATGATGAATGGGTTTTTTTTGAAGCCATTAACTTCAAATAATGCCAAGAACAGATTTTGAATGAAGAAACGATTAAAGGATAGCTCTATACTTACTTGGTAAGTCGCAAGGTTCAAACTTGCAAACATCAATTTCAGCTATTACTTTGTTCACCATGGAATCATTACCAAGCAACTTATTTTTGAGGTAATGATTAACAAGCTCTTCATCTGTTGGCTGAAATCTGAATCCTACAAGCTTGAAATCCATTGTGGAAATGAACTCTGATTTCGATTCTCAGTAGCTCAATTGCTCTTTCAGTTTTTTTTTAATGTTTGAAGAGAGAGAAAGTGTGTGTGAGAAGAAGCTAAGGATAGTGAAGGAAGGGTGTTAGTGTTGTAAAGATTCACTTTTCAATTTGTAATGCAATGTCACTGAATTTGAAATTGTTCATATACAGAAGTTGATCATAAAGTAAGACAAAAAGAAAAACATGAAAATGAGGAAATTCCCTTGTACTGAAGTGTGTCACTAAACCCACCACTCCACTACCTTCTCGGAAGTTACATATATTAATTATGTTTTAACATTTTTTTAATCAAAAAAAATATTTTGTTTGCAAGTTATGGGTTTTAATTATTGAAACAAAACAAAAATGAGTTTCAATCATTAGAATACTCTTATTAATGGTAATTACTTGAATAGTTAGATGAGTTTGGATACGATAAACAAGAGTATATTTGTGGAAAAAGGTAATAAATGTTGCATTGATATTTTGAATTGACAAATAATTTGAGACAAAAATATTGCGAAAAAATAAGATGGATAAGGGTAGTAGTCGCAGTAGTACTTCTTCAACATTCTATAGTATTTGATGTTTTGGTCTTTTAGTTTTGTGATAAAACAATTGATGCTTTACAAATGCAAGACTAAATTAATCATTTTCTAACCCTCTAATAAAAAAATCAATATCTAATCTCAAGGAGTTGTCCTAGTGGAGCATGACAGAATTTGTAATTGGGAAGTTCTGAGTTCAAATTCTCACTAGTCCCGTGGAATGAGGTAAACATAACTACATTTGTAAGTGCTCAAAGAGCCCAAAGATATTCCCTACTTTAAACTGATGTGTCATCCCCTCACCCTAAAATTTTTGTAACAAGAAAAATAATCACTTTCTTCCAACTATATCATTAATAACTTTTACTAGACATTGATATCCAAATCAATAGTCCACTAATTTATGTGATTCAACTAACAACTCATTGTTAGAATCAGTAAGCTACCATGACATAATCAATGAACAATTAGTGTCCAATAATATTAACTTCGGGACATGAAGGTAGCTTAGTTGACGAGCTAAGGGACGTGAAGGAGTTGCAAGAAGGAAGTCCGGGGTTCAAACCCTGGATACTAACAGTCCCCACCCCCTCTAACAATTGCTTATCAAAAAAAAAATTAACTAATATCGTATAAAAATCTAAAATAAAAGAACAAACCAATTATCAAGTAATAATGTAATTAACCAACACCGTTTGCCTAATGGCTTAATTTACCCTAGGACACGAGGGTCGATTGGTGCTTTCGGGTTTGACTCCCATAGGGGATAAACTTGGTGTTGATCAGTGTAAAATTTGATCTTAAAGAAGAGTAGAGATTCGTCTTTCGTTGAAAGCATTGTAACACTTCATGGGTAGTCAACAATGGTCCGAAAAAAAAAGTAATAATGTAATTTGGAGATTCTTTTTGTACACCGAACTTTAAGACTAATGACTTCCTTTTGATCTTTCGTTTGCAATATATTTGACTTCTCTGTGTGCTTTCTATACCAAAAAAGTGCTATCTATTACTTCCTTCATCTCATTTTAAGTGTTCTATTTGTCATTTTTATCTGTCTGAAATTATCTATCACTTTAGAATCTCAATACAACATTTATTATTGCTTTCCAACAATACACTTACTTTAAAATATCAATAACCGTGCATTGGTTCCAATCAAGAAAAGTGAAGGGTCTTTTAGTCCTACCACATTTTTTGACCATAAAAGTTAGCATAACCAATCATTTTCTTAATATCTACGCATAACTTTAAATGACGAATAAAATGAGACGGAGGGAGTACCTTACATTTTGGATGAGATATCCACTTCCAAAATATGCTTAATCCATTATCAATGTAAGTAAATGGGTGAAAGAAGACATATATGGAGAGGAAGATAGAATTATGTAAATTGGTGAAAAGAACCATGAAGGAAATATGTGGGACCTATCTCCGATAAACTTTTTCATTTCTTAATACTTTTTATCAGATGCCCTTATTTATTTTCTCACCAAATCAAATGCTTTTGATCTGACACTCTACACTAGGGGTGTTCAAAACCGAACCAAACCAATAGAAAATCGCAAGCCGAACCAACCCAAACCGAAAACCGCAAAAAACCGCATTGGTTCGATTTTGTTCGGTTTTGTTTTTGCACTAACCGAGCGGTTCGGTTCGGTTTGCGGTTTGAATTTCAGCAACCAAACCAAATCGAACCGCGAAAATACAAATAGAGTATATTTATTTATTTATTTCCAGCAAGTGAGCCCAATAATCCCACCCACGGCTGGAAGTGGAAGTAGCCCAATTGAGAGAAGCCCAATAATCCCACAACCTAATTCTCTTCCTCTCAAACTCACTGTCTCAACTCTCACGCTCTCAGCCTCTCACTATTCTCTAAAATTAGAAACCCAAAAAGCAAAACCCTAAGTTCAAAACTTCAGATCAGAAGGCGCCGTTGCTGCTGCTGCTCCAATTTCCGTCACTGGTAGGTTTCGTTTTAATCTCCTCTTTCAATTTCGTTTTTTCCTGTTCTTGTTCTATGTTCCTGTGCCTAAGTTCAGAACTTCAGATCAGAAGGTCTTGGTTTTCGTTTTTTCTTTGTGTATGTTCCTGTGCCATTTCGTTTTTAATCTTGTCTTTTAATTTCGTCTTCTCTTTTAATCTCGTTTGTCATTTTTATCGTTACAGCAACTCAACAACAGAGTTCTTGTTGGAAGAATATTGTTCCTTTTAATCAGGTTTTAATCTTCTCTTTTAATCTATTTTAGTCTATTTTAAACTTATTGTTGAATGTATTTGATTTAATTTAATTGTTGGCACTTCATGAATTGGCAGAAACTGTGTT
The DNA here is from genome assembly GCA_963573325.1 of Astragalus glycyphyllos. Lineage (NCBI taxonomy): Eukaryota > Viridiplantae > Streptophyta > Magnoliopsida > Fabales > Fabaceae > Astragalus > Astragalus glycyphyllos. Next base: position 114,998,026 of record OY754307.1, read on the forward strand.
GAGGGCTGCTTGGTAACTGGTAGAAGATAAGCATGTTGCTGCATTTCAGAATTCTAAATCAATCTGCTTAATTGCCAATCTGTGCCTGTGGTTGGTCTTGTTATATTGTTTCTGTACAGTCACGGTCTTTATCCGTTTCTGCTTGGATTGAATCAATCGCCTCTGTCAAGGGACAAAGGGTGACAATTTTGGTGGTCAGCATTAAGCAACATTGGCCTGTGGTTTTGGCAAAGTCTTTGTTAGACAGGGATATTGGATCAGGTTTGGTTTTGCTAATAATGATCCATGGTATACCAACGTTTTAGTGTCTGTATACAAGCATACAAGCATCGATCCATCTTGCTTGTTTCAACCAAAAAGAATTTGGCAGCATGGGGAAAGAGCATCCCCCATTTGCTTTTCCTTTGTTCTTTTGCACGGACAACAAATTTGGCCGGATGTCTTAGCTTGGATGGGATTATGGGTAGGAATAAGTTGGGCCGAACTGAGTTTTGTAAGGTCTGAGACTGGCCTGCGTTGAAAGTGTCTGAACTTAGTCTTTAGCATGTCATAGGCCAAATTTTTAAGTCCGATCTGGTCTTTGTAAAAGCCTGACAAGGCTTGAGAGCTTGTTTAAAAGTTTATTTCACAATTTTTTTTACAAAAGCCTACATCTTTAAGTGATGTACGATTTTGTAAATACACTAAGAAGTTAATAGATTGGCAAGATTAAGTTCTATTTTATATAACATCTAATTTACATTATATTTTATAATAATAACTTTAAATATGTCAAAAATTGATGTAGGTCAATATATTTAAATTAGCAGAAAATATTATCAATTTTATGATTTAACACCAAGTACAAAACCTAATATGATAATAGTAGTAAAAATATTATTATTTTTACTTAGGTCGGTCCGATAGGCTAAAAGGTTTTTTAAATGGCCTAGAGTCTAGTCCTTTTAGCTAAATAACCTTTTAAAAAATCTAAGCCTTATCTGTTTAAAAAAAAACTCGGGCTAGCCTGGGCTGACATAGGCAAGGCGTAGGCCCATGTAGATCGTTCTGGCCTATTCCCACCCCTCGATGGGAGTAGAGAGGGAGAAAGATTTGGTTCGTGTTGATTACTTTACTCTTTTTGCCAACTTTGTTCGTGGTAAAATTCATAAGAAAAGCAACCATATTAATTTTGTTAACGGTTGTCTGGTGTATTTGGTCTGAACGTAATTATGTCTTTTTGGGTGGGAAATTACCTAAGGGTGGCAATTTCTACCCGCAAGTGGGGATCCCCGTGGGGATTGCCCCGTTTGGAGCCCTGTGGGCGGGGAATTTTCCCCCGTGGGGATGGGGATGGGGGAGATCGAGAATCCCCCCGCAGTCAATTCGGGGATGGAGATGGGTCTATATCCCCCGCCCCCGAATACATTACATAAATGTTTATATTATAGATATATATTATATTCTAAGTAATAGATTTTTTAGTCTTTTATTGTGTTTTTAAATTAAAATACTAATAAAATATTAAATTGTGCTAAGTTTTATATTTTTATTCTTACCTTTATACTTTTTAAATATTAAAATATCAAGGTAAGACTAAATTTTATACATTTTTTGCAGTTTTATTATATTTTAATTTTAATTTTTGCTAACTTTGAATAAATTTCTGTGGTCCCCGCGGGGACCGTGGGGATCCGCGGGGATGGGGATGGGGGAGGAAAACTCCCCGAAGCGGGGAATGGAGATGGGGATGGGGGAGAATATGGGAGGCGGGGACGGGGAGCGGTAGAGTACTCCCTGCCCCCGCCCCCGCCCCGCCCCATTGCCATCCCTAAAATTACCTCATAGTCTAGTGAATAATGTGAAATACTTCTCTTGGGTGGTTCATTTACGAGTTCGGTAGAAACTCTAATTTTATTGTATCAAAGTGGTGGAATATTTCACTAGCTTGCATACTTCTATAGTAATAGTCATACACAAGTTATACATAATATTCATACACTACCAACTTTTCCTAATATATGTAAAAAGTGCAATAAGATCTTATATTAAAGTGACGGAGGGAGTAATTATATAGGTAGGATACTTAAGATTATTTAGTATTTTATTGTTTATTTTATCAAATTTTAAAATTTTTAATATAATTTAAAGAGATCCATTTTAGTAATTTCATACTTAAAAGCAATTTTAATCTAGCTTAACTAGAGTTTTTAAAAATCACTTTTGCCTTCATTTATCTAAATAAAATTTAGGTTACGTTTAACTAACTCTTAACTTAAATCATTCTACAAAAACAGTTATGTCTAAATTAATTATCGTCACCGAAAAACCAAACACATATATGTGTATATTATGGGGTTTTCTTCAAATTCTTATTTGAGCATTATTTACTTATTTTTGTCCGGATAATAAACGAATAAAAATGGCTAATACATTTCAAATAAAATTTCTAAAAACAGTATTTCAAAGTAGTATTCGCTAAACATTTTGAGTCATATATTCTATTGCATGTTTAGCTTATTTTTGCTAGGTAGGTTTGTTGAGCCCCTCACTAACTTAAAAAGCTCATTCTTATCTAACACCCACCACTACTCTCGCATCTCCCCTTAAACATGCAGAAAAGTCTAAAATACTTCTCAGATATAAGAAGTTCCATCCATGTTCATTTTGCCTTCTTTTTTTTTGTGTTTTCAACAGGTTCTGTACCATAATACCGAATTAGGCCTGTGACTGAAATATTTGAATGGAGACCTTCACCACGTTTTCACCGTACCTAAGCCAAAAAATCTGTGGTTAAGTTAATGCTACCATGATTAATTTACACTTGCCTAACAACAATTTTGACCGTGGCTAATATTTGGTGACACCCTTTGTTTTCACAGTTTTGATGACAGTGGTTAAAGTTGATTTGCCGTGGTTTTAGGTCTCTTACGCACGATTCTGACAGTGGCTAATCGCCGCTTTTTTTTTTGTATATATGGAGACAGATAGAATTATGTAAATTGGTGAAAAGAACCATGAAGGAAATATGTGTGGGAACCATGTCATATATTTTTTTGACAGCTGGGAACTATCTCATATATATAAACTTTTTCGTTTCTTAACTTTTTATCACACTAGTAGGATACCCGTGCATAGGCACGGGTGCTGTCGTGTTCTTTTTATGAATGAATTACACAGTATTTAAATAGTCTGAACATTATCCTGTGAAAATAAAGACAAATTTAAAGTAAATAAAAAAGGAGTTTCAAATAAAAAAATAGATAAATATTAAAATATAAAAATGTAAATGTATCATTTAAAAAATTTTGAGCATTTATCCTATGAGTTTTATATCAATGTAGTGTTTATTATATATCAGTGCAGCTATATATCTCGTATTTTTATATATATCACAGTAGTTATTTCCGTATTTTTTGATATATCAATGTAGTTATCCTGTGTTTTTTTATCTATCAGTGCAGTCATCTCATAGTTTCAATTGATTATTTGAGTTGATTAGTAGATTATAGTAGATAGTAAAAGATGGATAGTAGACTATCAATAAAAAATATTTATCCCATGTTTTAAATTTAATCAGTTTAAGTAGTCATTAAACCTTCTTGTTTTTTAGATAGTAGGTTTATAGTAGTCTTCAAAAATTATAATTATCAATAGCAAATATTAATCCCGTGTTTTTCTATGTATCACGGCAATTATCCCGTATTTGTTTTATATATCAGTGCAATTATCTCATAGTTTCAATTGATTATTTGAGTTGATTAGTAGATTATAGTAGATAGTAAAAGATAGATAGTAGATTATCAATAAGAAATATGTATATGTTTTAAATATTAATCAGATTAAATAGTCATTAAACCTTCTTGTTTTTTTAAATAGTAGGTTTATAGTAGTATTCAAAAATTATAATTATCAATGACAAATATTAATCATGTGTTTTATTTATGTGTCACTGCAGTTATCCCGTATTTTTTATATATCAGTGTAGCTATCCCGTAGTTTCAATTGATTATTTTAGTTTATTAGTAGACTATAATAGATAGTAGATTATCAATAAGAAATATGTATCCATTGTTTTAAATAGTAATCAGTTTAAATAATTATTAAATCTTCTTGTTTTTTTAGATAGTAGGTTTCTAGTAGTAGTCTTCAAAAATTATAATTATCAATGACAAATGTTAATCCTGTGTTTTGTTTATGTATCACTGCAGTTATCCCGTGTTTTTTTATATATCAGTGTAGTGATCCCATAGTTTTAATTGATTATTTTAGTTGATTAGTAGACTATAGTAGATAGTAAAAGTTAGATAGTAGATTTTCAATAAGAAATATTTATTTTAAATATTAATTAGTAGTTTAAATAGTTATTATGTCTTCTTGTTTTTTAGATAGTAGGTTTGTAGTAGTTGTAACACCTTAATCCACAATAGCTAGTCGGGATTAAAACAAAACATTCATAATACACTTAATTTGTGAAGTAACAACTTGTCAAGTAATAGTTACACACAATTAACATAGGTGATCTAAAAGTCTATTATCAACATACTACATTGCAACTTAATATAATAAGTTCATGAGTAGCAAATTACATAAGGTGAACAAATAAATCTTGTGTTCTCCTTTACTTGGCCTTTTCCTTGTCCTTATCTGAAAACAAAACATGAAGGGGTGAGACATAAAAATCTCAATGAGTCCTCCGGAACTCTAAAAGATAAACAGATAATCATAGGTTTATTAAAAACTGATTTTTCTAAGATAAACAGATAATCATAGGTTTATTAAAAACTGATTTTTCTAAGTGAACATCGTGTTCTTATAATTTTTATCCCTATGGGTCCTTAGCGCTTTCGGACCGGGATCTATGTCGCCGGATTCGGTAAGCATTTTATGACTTACCCCGGACCGACCGTGTCTTAGATTAAGTTTAATCCCGTTTACATCAACCTTTGGATGTGAATCACCTTTGTATTCAGGGAGATTATATAAGTTTTGCCCACTTTGAATCACCTTTGTATTCAATTGGTTCAAAAAAATTTTGTTGTTACAGTCATATTCAAGTTACATTCAGAATTAAACCAAATTATCAAGCAATACATTTCAAGATTATAGTGAGACAATCAAGTATTTTCACATACAGCTGATGTGCAGAATTTTATGCAGTCATACACCTACTTCAGTGAATTAATTAAAATACTAAACGATATCGGATTTACACAAACAACCACTCTTTGGAAAGTTTTACAAGTCTACTTTCTGAATATCATTTTTATTTTACAAGTTAAGAATCCAAATGGTACAGTTTATTAAAATAAAACACAGTGGTACAGAAACAGGACAGAACTTTTTGCCTAACTTGCAGTCCATTTTTATCCATCAATACTTAACCAAATTCAGAAAATCAAGTGTCCAATTTGAAGCAAATTTAGTCTACTTTCTAAATAAACAAGAATCATGTTGAAAGGACTTTTGTGGAAGTCACAACGAGACAAACACTGAACATATATCAATACGGGTTTGGGAACAGCACCCAACCCTTTTTAATTTCAATCCTATGTCATCACTTTCCCCATTAACAATCCATCAACCACTCAACATAGGTATGGCAAAAACCTTAATTAACATATACACACATTTAGGGCATATACAAACACAACATAGAATGAATAATTTCAACATGCAAGTGCTCAATTTCAACACCAACAACAAAGATTGATAGAAGTAGGGTTTATGAACTCAAGCATTCATAAAATAGAAATGAAGCAGAATTTGAGGACATGATTAAGCAATTATAACATTATTTCAGAACATAATGAATGCCTGATACGGGTATTAGTTTGCTCTTCCTAAGTCCCCATAGGTTGAGAACTCACCTTAGGGTTTTTGAAGCTCTATCAATGGTGATTGTGCAAGGTTGGAGATGAAGAGGGCTTGAGGCTAGGGAACATGAAATTGAATCTTGAAGCTCTCAATATTCTGAATCTTTTTGCTTGACCTTTGAATTTCTTCCTTTCTTTCTTGTTTTCACGTTTCTTCTTCTCTTCCTCTCATTCTCTCTATTTTCTTTTCTTTTCTCTTTTTCTTTTTAAGTGGTGGTGTATGGTTCAGCTGAAGTAGTGCAAGGTTTATTTGCATGTCTTCCTATTGGTTGAATGGTGCCTAGGTGGCAAGTGAAAATGGAGTAATTAGATGCTTGTTTTGGTTTTTTGCAAAAAGGTCCCTCCATGCCCTAGTTGATGCTAATGTTGTTGAACTCTATTTTTCTTTCCACAATTCTATATTCCTATTCCTAATCATTTATAAAATGCATGTCTAACATACTCTAACAATTCAAATTCACATAATCAATCAAATTAAATAATGAGCAAAACATGGATTAAAAAGGTGGGGTTTTACAATAGTAGTCTTCAAAAAAAATTAATTATCATTGACAAATATTAATGTCGTGTTTTTTTTAATATCAGTAAGTTATCCCGTGTGTTTTTTATATATCATTGCAGTTATCTTGTAGTTTCAATTGATTATTTTAGTTGATTAATAGATTATAGTAGATAGTAAAAAATAGATAGTAGATTATCAATAAGAGGTGTTAATAGATTATCAATAAGAGTGTAAACAGAAGAGTGAAAACCGATTTCGGAGAGAAAATTAAAATTTTAACGAGACAATTTTTTCTAAAAAGGTGATAGTTTTATTTAGTGTGACTAATTAACATTTCTATAGTTAATTTGTATAAGTTTAGAAATTTAGTTAGAAAAAACTAAAGTGAGAAATGATAGGATAAAGAGAATAATTGTTTATGGGGAAAATAAAAGTAAAGTAAAAAAAAGGAAGAAAGAGAGTGTAAGAAAAAAGTGAAAAAGAGAAAGTAAGAAGAAAGAGAAAAAAAGGAAGAAAGATAGTGTAAGAGAAAAGTGAAAAGGAAGAAAGAGAGTGTAAGAAGAAAGATAAAAAGGAATAATTGATTAAATGTAAGTTATTATATTACCCTCATTTTTGACACTTGCCATGTTTCTCAAATGAGCCAATAGGTAATTTCATTGGAGGTTAATTGGTATAAATCTATAGTAGATGCCATTATTTATTCCTGACCAAGTCAAATGCTTTTGACCTCACACTTAAAATATCATTGCCACTCTCATGATACCATAGTAGCATTGATATATTTTGCTTGTGTCAACCAAAATAAGCATTGCCTTTCTTTTACTAGCTAGCTTTTGTTTATTGTATTGTGTGAATGTATGCTCTTATAGGACATTGCTTAACCGCCTAAGAATCAAAATCTTGTTTTATTTCTCACTTCACTTTCTACGAAATAATGCATTTATGGTTCCATCGTTACTAGTATTTTACCCATGTCACGGGTGATACTGTATTTGTTATGATTTGCTATGAAAATATAAATATGTTAAAATTTGCAAAATATAATAAAAGAAAAAAGAAGAAAAAGGAAAATCATATGCGATCACGTTGACATAATATGAATCATTTTCACAATAATTAAAAAAATTCGGTAACCACAAATATGAAGTCGGTGGTTAGTGGCCACTAACCACAGACTTCATATTTGTGGTTAGTGGAATCTAACTAGTGTTTCTAGTTTGATTATGTTCTTATTTCAGTCTTAAATATAAATTTTGAAAATGTTATTATGTTCTCGTTTTGCAAATATACCACAAACCACATATATGCAAAAACACTAATTGGCGGCCACTAACCACAAACTTCATATTTGTGGTTAATGGCACCACCATGGCCGCCGCCACCAACTGCCGTCGGCCGCTGGAGCACCACTGCCGATTGTCGGAGCTCCGCCGCCGACCACACATATATATTTATACTAGCCCTAATACCCGTGTGATGCACGGGGTCGACTAAATCTAGATTGTGTAAAATATAGTATTTTTGATGATTGAAAGATTGTGTAAATCTGGATTGTGTACACGATAAGGGAAGGGTGTGAAATACCCTGGTTGGATGAAAACAAAAGATAAATGAATAGATTACACTCAATATTTGATAATTGAATGAATGCAAATATTTCAAATATTCAAACCATTTAATATCAATATAAAAAAAAATATCTAATATAAAAAAACTAAATAAAACCATATATAGCATTCCTTGCTTCAAGAATGAGTTACGTTATATATAGCATTCATTTCACTGTCAAATCTCCTCTGCCCACACTTTGACGTTCTCCCTGCTCATCCCAAATATACGAAATATCATCTTGTATTCACCATCTTCCTCTCTAATCTCCTATGATGTTCTTTCTTTCTGCTCTACCCATCAATTAATTTCTTTGAATTCCATACTATGCAAGTTGTTTCATAACAATTTCTTGAAGCTGCTGTCACTTAACATTATTTCCCTTTAAAAAAGCATGAGATACTTAACAAAAGGGATAAAAGGGATAGAGCAAAAATCATCAAATATAGATACAAATTTAATTTATGACTTGCTACTCAAAGCAATAATATATGCAGAAAACTGTCATGCATGTATGACAATTGTTAATGTATAAATAATATATATTTGTAGCATTTTTTACTTACAGTTGCGTTTGGCTGAACACATAAAACATTACATCCTTTGATAAATTCCCCCGAACAGGGTTGATTTAAGTCAGGAACTGTATCTAATTTAGGACATGTACTGTAATGAAAAATCTCCATATTCAGCATTCGTTGCCTTAAGTTTACTGTTGGTTGAGTAGGACTCACATTTTGTTTTACTACTTGGCTTATCAAAAGTAAACTCAGGTTTGGAACACAACAAAGTTTGGACTTCAACTTAAAAAGTAATCCTCAAAATCATTTATAGCCTTCAAGACAAAGCGTATCATTGATGAATTGGCCACTGAACCTTCTCAGCACCACATCCCAATACATCTTACTCTACCTTTCAACAATGCCTCTGTAAATCGCTCGACTTGATTTTTAGAACCTCTTGATTCTGCAACATGAATTAAGTACTTGAAAAGGACAAACTATGATAAAAATAGTAACATAGAAAACTGAAGCATTTATTGAAGCAATATAATAAAATATATTATTCATAACCTTGTGTTTATTGGTGTTACCGGATGGGTTGATGCCACAACCCCCACCCATCCTATATTTTCCCCTAATGAATTGATTTCAATAGTCAGGTAGAAACAATGTAGCCTATAATACCATTAGTATCTGATATAAATATAACTCCAAAATCTCGATTCAACTTTGACCAATACACTTGTAAAAAGAACACAACATAGTAGAAGAAGGAAAAATGCAATACCCGAGGCAAAAGATGGCATAATAGATTCATTTTAGACTGCAGAAAATCAACAACACTTTAGTTAGCCATTATGTGCCAATGTCCTTTGATGTTACATAGTCAAAGCGACTACTAAGCTCGCATAAATACAATTGTAGATGATTAACCTTACAACTTGAAATTTAATTAATAAGATTTATTTGCTATTTGAATGAATCAAAGAAAGGTTGGATTGTTAAATTGTGAGTTCAGGCTCTTGGTAGATAAAAGAAAAGAAAAGAAATCTTATCCATGATAGCCCCAATGCCTTCCAGTTGGTTTTATATAGGAAATTGAGGAATGCATACCCAATTTTTCATCACTATTTCTATCTCTATCCTCTACATGTTTAAGACACTTTCCAAGACACTTAACTTGTAGTTTATTAAATCTCAACCAATGTCAATCTGGATGAGTACGAAAGTAAGTTTTTTGGGTCACTAAATAAAAGTCAAATTACTCTAAGTTATTATCTACCTTGGCTTCTCTTTCAAGATTAATGCTCTGCAAGTATAACTCCCCATCTGCTCTTCTCTGTCCATTAGCAACAAAATAAGATCTGTGACGATAATTAACGAGGAATTCTCAGTATATTATATATAAAATGTGAATCATGGAACTATAGGCTGGAATAACTGACTTTATGAATTATGTTTTTATCTCTACTTGTGTCAGCAATGGAGCCTCAAACCAAATTTTTTTCTAGAGGAAGTAAAAGAGCATCAAAACAACAAAAAGAAATTCAAACTATACTATATTCAATAATCAAAATGAAGGGAAAATATTAAAATCTGGACACAATTAAAGGAACAAAAAGGCATCTAAACTATAATTTGTGTATCCTTTATATATCGAAACTATGGTACTCTAAAAATAAAAGAGACATCATAGTTAAATTCTAACTGTAACCTTTATTTTTCAATCAAAGGAAACAACTTTCACCCAATGATGTGACTCGAAGACAATGGAATCCAGATTAGCCAATAGCCCTTTCTAAATGAACACTATCAACACTGGTAGCCTGCAAAGTCCAAATTGTGAACTTCATCTAGTCTAGCTATTTTGTAACTACCACACCATCTTCATTTCAAATGAAAGCGCCAGCACCCCAATTTTCATTTATAGGTCATGCGACATCTAAATTCAGCTTGTACCATCCAGGGAAAAAAACAGTCAAAGTAGATAAAAATAATATTATACAGAAAGAACCAACAAATTCCACCAATCATTCTTACAGCTTTCAATTGAGCTTAAATACTGACACAACTGATGCTGGAGAATGCAGCTGAGCTGTTTATAAAGAGGATAATCAATGAAGTGGTAAAAAAACATGTTGAGTCCCTTGAGATATACCACAATGCTTTCCTATATGTCATGCAGAAAAGATAAAATATGCACTGTTGCAAAATCTCTTTCCCGTAATCTACAATACATACCTTCAAAATCCAAACACAATATCAACAATTAATCAAGTAAGTACCTCACCTCTTCTCACCATGGGATCCAAAAATAGTATACACTCAAACAAATACCAAAAAGGAGTACTACTATTGTAATTTCCGAATTCTCCAATTTCCACTCAACAAACTATGGAATCTTCATCACCAATGTTGTGGACAGTTCCGATACCGATATTGGAATGATTGTTGTCATTTTCAAGGAGATGCCCTTTGGTTCTTTGGTAACTATTCCTTCTCTTTTTCTTAAAACCAATTATCTTTGCATCAAGTGCCTGAGAAAGGAAAAGGCAACACACATGCAAGTGCATGGACAGAAATGAACAATTCGACCCTCAAACTCTCCATCTTGAAATAACATAAATTCTTTTATTACATAAAAAAAGGCGCAGTTCATTAGAATAGAGAAGTTGATTAATCAAAGAGGAGAATAGGAGGTCCTATTTGTAAAAAGATGTAATTCATTAGGATCATAAAAAACTTACAACCAAAATCAGAAACCAAGCCTAAAAAAAGACCTATATCAACATACTAACAATCATCTTCACATACCATAAACATGAATGTTTGTTAGAAAATTTAATTAAGAAAGAAAGGAGACCTTTGGTAGAAGAACATGACAACAGAGAGGAAGATTTGTTGATATATTCATCACCAATCAAATACATCGCCGGCAAGACTGTAACGGAAAGGGAACAGTGAGGAAAATGAAAAAAAAATAGAGAAATAGATGAATTTGAAGATGATAAACCCCAAAGAAATAGGTGAAATTCAAGCAAAGGAACAATTAAGAAAGAAATCAAGAGAATGGAAAAGATATATGATTCTCTTACCTTCAACCACAACCACCGCCGGTGCTCCGCCATACCTTTTCTCGTTCACGCCGCTACCCCCGCACTCTCTCGCTTTACAACTCCGTTCTCTCCCTCCCTCTGTTTCTCTCCCTCAGTTCTATCTCTCACGGTTCACCACCATACCCCTTCTCTCTCCACCGCTCAACCGCCATCTCCCATCTCTCTCGCTCCCGCTATTATCTTCTCCTCTCTGACCCGCGTCCCTCTCATCTCCGATCTCTCTCTCTCTCTCTCTCTCTCTCTCTCTCTCTCTATCGGCCTCACCACCATCCCTCCATCATCTTGGTCCCTAAACCATCCTCCTTCACTCTCTCTTCTTTTTATTTATATTAGTCGGTAGACCCGTGCATGCACGGACGACGTAGATTAACGATATACATTCAAATACATATATCTTTCAATCTTAAAACAAAGTACGACATACATGTGTTTTACTATATTCCTCATAATGTTAACAAAAATTGCAATTGGGTCGCTTTCATTTTTCCACTAAAGGACATTTCCAACTTGTAGGTCGTTGTCTTTAACGAAGTTCTGTGAATCCTCCTTTGATCGCTTGGCAAAATGTATGTCAAAATAATAATACAAATAGATATCACAATGGTGAACATGAATTGTTTCTAATCATTCTAGAATCATTCTTCCACACTTTTTGGGAAAATGCTACATTAAACAATTGACAACAAAAATGTCAACACTAACGGATTACTCAAAATAAATGGAACCAATGTAGTTATTCAACTTTGTTAAAAAGTACCCTCACTATGACACCTGACCTATTTTCATATGATCAATTACCGGTGCAATCCAAAACAATATCGGAGTACCATTCAAGAGTGAATGCAGATCATCAAAGTCGGTGATCATGGTGTTATTGCTGTCAAAAGAGGCTGAACTTATTTCGATGAGCATTTTGCTGGCAAAAGAATAAGTGAAGCATATTACATTTTCTAGAAATTGTTAGTTCCTTTAGGCTAAATTAGTAATGTTAGTTGAAACAATAAATGGAATTGATGAATACTTAATAAAGACAAAACGTGAGGAAAATTTTCAATTGAGTATACTTTATTTTCTTAATTTGATAAAACAATATAGCTAACTTAATATATATTATTAAGGAGACACTTGATTTTAGGAATAATTTACTATTTTTTATAAATTAATTTACTCTTCTTTGTTTTTTAGGTGATATTATAGGGTCATACTCACTTACTCCACTGTCTCTCTCTCTCTCACGTGTTTCATCCTGCAGAAAACAGAAAGAAAAACTCAGCCACCACCATACCAAACGACCACGACAGCTTTCCATATTGTGTCTTCATGCGGCGACCACCAACGCTGACGATGGTACCATCCACCAACGCGACAACCACCACCACGGACGGTTCCTCATCTCTCTTCTCTCTTAATGCGAGTGAACTCTTCTGAGCTAAGCTTCCTCTTCTCTCTACTTCTCCGATCTCAAGCAAAAGTGGAACAAATTTCAATTCATCTTGTCATCTTCTATCTAGTAAGCCGTAAATCCCAATTTTCCTTCTATAATGTATGTTTAAAATGAAACTGTAATCCATAATTTATGTGAAACAGAAAACCCTAATTTTTGTTTTACCCCATTTTGCTTCCCCTCTAATTTGGGAGGTATCGGATGGAATCATTCATTTATTTAACTTTACAGGTATTAAATTACAGCTTTATCATTGTTTTCCATTTTTCTTGTCGTCTCTCTTAAGTGTGTCTATTATTGTCGTCACCGTTCTACAACAGTTCATGCAGCCACCAATTACTATTCCCAACTTAATTGATTATCGTCTCGGTTAAGTGTGTCTATTATCGATATTTTCCTTCATTTTTAATTGATAGGTGTTCTCGTTTTTCTTTCCAAATTCTAACATTCAAGATTCGTTAAAATATAAACTACCTTATACTGTAAGTGTTTTCTAAATCTGTTTTACATGCGTGAGGATCGTTTTAGAGGAGGGCTGCTTTTTGTTGGTGAAGGAAATAACTTTGATATTAAGTATTATGATTTTTTCTCTAATTTGGCCAATACTTCACAATTGCTTTTTCTTTTATAACGTATCAAAATACATTTTATCAACTCTTATTTCTCTTCCAAAAATACATTGTGTTTCAAAATTAAAATTAACTAAAGAAAATGTATTGATTTAATTCCTTTTTACCATAAATATTGATTTAATCCTTTAGAATATAATAAGGTTTTTTTAAGTAAGCGTAAAATTGGAATAAAAGAGTTAGAACTCATTCCATTCCGTTCATTTTCCAAACAATGGAGTGGGAATTTGTACCTTTCCATCTTAAAAATACCCAAACAATGGAATGGAAACTTTGTTCCACTCTCCTCCATTCCGCTCCCCTCCATTCCGCTCCGCTCCACTCCTTAATTCAAAGTATCCAAACATACCCTAATTGAGTTTGTATTAGTCAAATCCCAATTGGCATTTGTTTTTAGCAATACACAGTTTGATACAATTTGCCATTTTTTTCTTTTAGCAATAGACGACTCTACATAGTTGATACGCTAACTCAAAACAAAGGCTCAAAGGAAGATACAAAATCATTAGAGTTTGAGTTAAATACTCTGACTTTGTTAAATTTTACTTTTAAATACATCCATTCTTTTGTTTTTATCATTTTCATATTTGGTTCCTAAGTTCGAGTCGTTATATTTTTTAAAAACGAAGCATGTATTGAGGCTGAAACATGTTCAATAAGGTGCTGCATACCATCATTAATAATTTTTATTTTTTCAATTGTATTCTTACAGGTGAACCAACTTGAATATCTAATGGAAAATTTTCTTGTTGTCCATCAATGTCACCATCATACCAATGTTGTGAGTTATTTACAAAGTCAAAATTTTTAGGCTGTAGCATCCTATCCTATTATTATACATAATAGTAATTGTTGCGGACAATTGTATTCATTATATTCTAACTAATGAAAGTTACATCTATGTTCTTCAGCAATTGCCCATGCGATTCATCACTTACTATGGCCATACCTTAAAAAATCCATTAGAAATAACAACATCAAATGGAACTACATGGAATGTTGAGTTTGCTTCTTACCATGATGATGTTTGGTTTACAATGGGTTGGGATGAAGTCTGGGCTGCATACAAGTTAGGAGAGAGAAAAATTTGAGAGAAAAATCAAATAGAGAGAAAGTGAGAAAAAAGAAAGAAAGAGAAAGCTCCGGAGAGAGAGAGAATGACGAAATTGAGAACGAAAGGGGGCGTGGTGGTGCTGTAGTTCGTCGGAGGAAGGTGTGGAACTCGTCGAAGGGAGTTGCGGTGGAGGTTTGCCACCGTGAAGGAGATGGGGTGAGATGATGGTGATGGCGGTGTAGAGAGGGGTCTCGAGGAGAGAGAAAATAATCAAGGGAGAGATCACACATGGTGAGGGTCTGAGAGAGATGAGAGGATTTTACTACGGTGGTGGTTCTCTCCTACATCTTCATTCTGCTTCTTTTTTTCTCTGTTTAATTTTTTCCAGTTCTGAGTTTTTTGTCTCCTCTATTTTTTTATTCCTTCTCTCTCTGTTTGTACACAACTGCAATTGTTTTGAATTTTCTCCAGTCTTGTATATTTTCTTGTTGAGTAATATTCATTTCTCTCGGAAAAACCAGTGGTTTGGGTTTTTGATTTTATTCTCTCTGTCTATTAAAAATCATGAAAGTGATTTAGTTTTTTGTTTCCATGGTGGAGGTTGAAATTGGTACTATTCCTAACCTTGGTTTTATTTCTTTTGTTATCGAGCAAGTGTTAAATGTGTTGATGATTCATGACTTTAAATTTTCGATCTGTTGATGATTTCGTGTTAGATAACTTTGATGGATGGTTTGACTCTAATTCTTACTAACTGCAATTGCTGTTTGAAAATGAACCAATTGTTTATATATATATGAATTATTTGTTGTGGAAGAAGAATGATGTGTGTGTACGTGGGTTGGGTTGCGATTCTCATACTTGGATTTTATATATTAATTCTTGAACATTTTTAGGGTTGTTAGTTTAATTGTAGTGCCTAATAATTAATTATTAGTATGACCTAATTTTGGATTTTATTACTTAATTTTATTATATCAATACTAATTTTGGATTTTCCAACTAATCTTCCATTAGATATTGGGCCATGATTTATCTATATCAATACTAATATTTTATTATGTTGTTGCAGTATTCAATATGATACCGAGACTTATCTTCCTATGCTATACAAAAAAGGTAAAGGAACGGAGAAAAGATTGAAAGAAAGGAAAATGACACGAGAGGAAACGTGAGAGAGAGAGAGAGAGAGAGAGAGTTGGAGGTTATTAATTATTTTTAGAAAAGTAATCCAACGAAAGAAAAGTAGTAGTAAAGTTTTGTCAGTAAAAAAAGTAATAAAAGGACAGCAGAATGACATGACTGTAGCGATCGAAAAATCCGGGATAGGATTCCTCGAAGATTCAAAAAAGAAGCCGCCACCAATGTTTAATTATAAGGGCAAATATTAGTAAATTCCTTTGAGATGGATAAGGGTCCTGGAGACCAGAGTTGGGTTCGGGAGTCGGTTATGCATGGGGAAGGTATTAGCACCCCACGGCATCTTTCCTAAGGAAGGTTACCTGCTAATTAGTTGTATAAAAAGAATGCTAATTTTCAAAATGTTTATTTTACCCTTTTTATTTTGAATAAAAGATTTAATAAAAATATTTATTTTTTGTCCTTGACAGGAGTGGGCCCCCGCTCCTATGTATCTCCAAGTGCGATGGAGAAATCAAAGCTACGTAGTTCTTGGTAGAAAAAGTTTGTGTTGGTGTTTTTTAATACAGGGATTTTAGTACTTCTAAGTTGTTCAACTCATTCATCCTAGAATGATGACTAACCCGACTGTACAGTTGATTTAGTCCCCTATTTTCTGAAAATGGACTTTTTGAAGTTTTCAAAAAAGGGTTTGATGTGTAGTGGTTTGATTTTATTGGAATATGGATTTTAGGACTCTTGAGCCGTACGACTCATTCATCCTAGAACGCTGACTAACCTGACTGTACAATTGACTTAGTCCTCTATTTGTTTTTTGGGAAAAAAGATTTATTTATTAATTATTTTTTATAGGGGTTCTAGAAATATTGAGTTGTACGACTCATTCATCTTAGAACGCTGACTAACCCGACTATACAGTCTGGTAAGTCCCCTATTTCTATTTTTTAGAGAAAATTTATTTTTTTTTTTAGGAAAAATGTAAGTTTGTGGAAAAAATGTTTATTTGAAGAAAAAGTTGAAAAAAAGAATGAATGGGGGTGTATTTGTAAAAAAGGAGGTGCATAAAGCAGCAAAGGCTGTATTATTAAAAGGAGGTGCGTTTAGCATAGCCCAACTTCTTTTTGTGAACTGTCCTGGGTTGTAATAAAAGGGGGGGTGTATAAGTTAAAACTTACGGTGTAAAAAGAAATCTGAAAATTATTAAAAATAAAAGGAATGAAGCCCAGACTATATAAAACTACAACTTTTAACCTAAACCTAATTTTTCATTCCCACTTCACTCTCCAGCGCCGCATCCATCTTCACCATGAGAGAGAGTGAGAATTTCATCTTCACCATGAGAGAAAGAAAGAAGCTTGCGAAAACAGAGAGGGAAGGAAGAAAGGAAGGGAGACAGAGAGAGAGGTTTGCATAGTGAGGGAGGAGATGGGACGACGGTTCACGGGGTGGTGTCGGTGACGGTGGTGCGCCGGTGGTGGCAAGCTTGATGACGGTAGTGACGACAGCAACACCGCATGTGTGGCCGGAGGTCAGTTTTTCGTTACTTTTTATTCTTATCATCTCCTCACCTTGATTCTAAAGTTTCTACTGATTCCCTCTTGGTTTGCTCTTCTTTTTTTTTTTTGTAAAAAAAAATCTAAATTAAACCTATATTTAAAAAAGAAGAAAAAGCATGTTTATTCTGTTTCTATACTAACAACCAGAGTTTATCATAATACAAATTTGCTTTTATTTTTTCGTGAATAGTTTTAAAACAGAAAAGAAGAAGAGAAAATAATAATAATAAAGTGACAGAAGTGAAAACTAAGATTAAATTGGTGTCGATGACCTTTTTTTTTCGACAGATTCAAAATATTGAAGAAATGAATGGAAATCATGAGGACAACTCTGAAGACAAAGCTTGAAGATAAAGAACATGGATAATTAGTTATTGGTTTTGTTTCATTTCTACATGATGGGAACTAAATATGAGCATTTATGTATATTGAGTGTAAAGCTTACAATTCTAAATATTTATGAGTATAGTGTAAACTAAATTTTTTCCTCCAAAGTTACATTTCTTCATAAAAATACCACCGTGACTATTCACCACATCAGTTCTAATTGTCAACTATAACTCCAACAGCAACCTAACAAAATGGGCTACATCTCATAACTATTCACCTACACTGTTCATATATTCACACACTCAACCTATTGTTTCTTTTTACGGAAAGTCAACTTTTCTTCCCTCTCCATATTATTCACTACTGTAGCGTCTTCCCTCTCCATAATATTCACCATGAGTGAAAATTTGGCTGAAAAAATTGCTGAAAAAATGGCGGATTACCACTATCTACCTTTTAGATTCTAAGACTTTTGTGTTGCCTATTTTTGTTGGTCCGATGAAAGAAAAATTGAATGCTGAAACGTGTTGGAGACGTGTAATTGAAGGGGTCTTATTTTATTTTTACGTTGCATTAAATAAAATTTGCAGAGAAGGCCACGTAACCCGATAAAAGGGAGCTGAAGAGGAAAGAACATTTTTTTGGGCTGATTGCTGAAAACAAAAAACGCACCGCCTCCGACTGCAAGCCGCATAGGAGATGTAGATTATAATATATATATATATATATATATATATATATATAAAATTAATAAATAAAAATGTTTTTTTATTAATGGATGGTTGGGATGTGTAAAATTACATTGTTATCCTCTTTAATTGACAGCCTTTGAATCATATTTAATTAAAAAAAATACAGATCTAATGGCTGATACTAATTTAATATAAAAAACTAAGGAAATCTTTAGTATCCTAAACCCAAGCCCCTGTTGACACTCTCATTGGCACTTTTGTTGTCAGTCTTGTTGCCACGTGTTTACTCATTTTTTTATATGATTTAATATTAATTTAATAATACACATTTAAATATAAAAAATTGATTTTGTAAATTTTGGCAGTTATTAAAGTGTTTTTCTTTTACAATTCTTAGTGGTTAAATTGATTTTGATTTTAATAGTTTTATTAGAGAGATTATAGTAAATAGTAAATTTTAGATTGAGTAAAAAAGAAGAAAAAGGAAAATGAGATTTAAGGTAAAATATGCGCTCCCATTGACGCTCTGTAGGCACTCTCGTTGCCAGTATTGTTGCCACATGCTTACTCCTTTTTTTATATGATTTAATATTAATTTAATAATATATATTTAAATATTAAAAATTTATTTTGTAAATTTTGGCAGTTGTTAAAGTGTTTTTTATTACAAATCTTAGTGCTTAATTTGATTTTCATTTTAATATTTTTATTAGAAAGATTATTGTAAATAGTAAATTTTAGATGAAGTAAAAAGGAAGAAAAAGGAAAATGAGATTTAAGGCAAAATATGCATTCCCGTTGGCGCTTCCATTGGCACTCCTGTTACCAGTTTTATTGCCACGTGTTTACTCCTTTTTTTATATGATTTAATATTAATTTAATAAAATAAATTTAAATATAAAAAGTTTATTTTTGTAAATTTGGGCAGTTGTTAAAGTGTTTTTTTTATTACAAATCTTAGTGCTTAATTTGATTTTCATTTCAATATTTTTATTAGAAAGATTATTGTAAATAGTAAATTTTAGATGGAGTAGAAAAGAAGAAAAAAGAAAATGAGATTTAAGGCAAAATATGCATTCCCATTGCCAGATTTGTTGCCACGTGTTTACTCCTTTTTTTATATGATTTAATATTAATTTAATAATATACATTTAAATATAAAAAAATTATTTTGAAATTTTGGCAATTGTTAAAGTTTTTTTTTTTTTTTTTTACAAATCTTAGTGGTTAAATTGAGTTTGATTTTAATATTTTTATTAGAGAGATTATAGTAAATAGTAAATTTTAGATGGAGTAAAAAGCAAGAAAAAGGAAAATGATATTTAAGGCAAAATATGCACTCCCGTTGGCGCTTCCGTTTGCACTTCCGTAGGCACTCCCGTTGCCGCTCTCTATTAATAGTTTTAATAGAGAGATTATAGTAAATAGTAAATTTTAGGTTATTTAATTATTGAGTATAATAATGATTTAATAATAAATTCATTATTGAAAGAAAAGAATTTAAAACTTTAGTTAGAAGTAAGTACTTTTTTACAATTGTTAATGGTTAAAAATATTAATTTTAGTAGACTATAAAAATAGTTATAAAATTTTATTTTTTAGTAAAAATAAAGTGGGAAAAAAATTATAAAAAAAACTGAAAAAAAAGTTTTAAATTAAAATAAGTTTTTTAAAAAAAAATTGATTTTTTTTTAAAATTAAAAAAAGGAAATTGACATGCGTCAACGTGGCAGCGCGCGTCAGACTTTTTTTTTAAAAAAAATTAAAAGTTCAAATTGTTGTTTTTTATTTTAGTTGTCAAATGACAATTTTACCCTAATATTGTAACTAATGGAAGAATGGTAGATTAGTAAATTTGGTGGTGGTTAAATTGCAACTATTGATAGTAGATGACGACTACTAGTAATAGTTTGATAGGTTGGTTCGACATAGAAATATTACGAGACGCGTCAAACACGAGTTTAGAAGTGCAAAAGCAATTCCACCGAGAAGAATTTGGCAGCATGCAGAAAGTACTATTCGTTATCGCCTATCTAGTCGTGGAGATGATGGTTGTATTCACTATTCAAAGATGACTATTCAGAGTTACAACAATATACGGGTAACAGTGGCGGATCCAGGACCCTAGGTCAGGCGGTGCAAATTTTTTTAAACACACACATGCTAAAAATGTAATTAAAATAAGAATTTAATAGGTTCACTACTTGTAGTTGTGTTGCACTAGACCATCCCAAATTATATAGCACTAATAAGTTCCTAAATACAAATTAAATAGAACTAAAAGAATCGAATATTCACAAAATACAGTCAAAATAAATTAAATATTAATAACACAAAATACAAATTAACTAAATGGTACTAACACAAATTACCAATTAAATAGTATTAACCGAATCAAAATTAGGATAATAAAAACAACAACTGATTTAAGGAGAGAGAAAAAGTTTTAAATAAATAATGAGAGTGAGTGATTGTGTGACTGTGTTGTATTAGAGTGGTGCAAAACTTAGGACTTTTGTGCAAAACTTGAAACTTGGGTGCGAAAGATATTTTTCAGGGTGTACAAAAACATTTTTTTCCTAGGGTGTCAATGTGATAATTTTCCTTCTGAACAGTATACAAATATGTCTCTGATGGATCGATCATGTTCCTGTTGTGTTTTTTTATCACATGTAATCGAGTGTTTGTCTTTTCTGTTTTGTTATGTTTATTTTGTGATGTACGGTTCCGCTTTTTGTGAATAAAATTTTAACTTAAAATAATTTTAAACAGATATATAAAGAAATTAACCCATAATAAAGTCATGTACATCATCCATACTCAGGTACATAATATAAAAATAAACAAACCAAATTATACAAAATCCTGAAGCACTATTGGGTTTACACCTAAAAAATCAAGTATTATGTAATGAACGGAGTACTAAACATTAAAACAAGAAACACTTAGTGGGTAGTCAGCGATGGTCTGAACAAAAAAAATTAACAAATTTTCTTAATAAATTAATATTATTTAGTTTCAACTTATCCACTCGAATATCACGTTAGTAATGTCACTTTTGTAACTCATTTTATACTACCTCCGTCCTATTTTATATGCAGTTTAAGGTTGTTGCACACATATTAAGAAAAATCATTGGTAGTCTAGATTTTATAAAAAGTGTTGTCTAAATTACCGTTTGACCCTTTATCTCTCTACATAGATAAACGTGAATCATTTATTAAATGTAAAAAGTTGTCATGATTAATAAGGGTAATAGTAGAAAAACATGTTAGATACTTTCTTGAAAATGTAAAACAACAATTAATTTGGGACAAATTGATTTTGCTAAAACAACTTATAAAATGGGACGGAGATAGTATGCGAAATGGTCGCCACCTTCTGGGGAGAAGCCAGAGTCACCCTGTGTTTTCTAACTTTTTTTATACATATTACCCCATCTTTTTTTCTAAATTCTTGATTTTTTATAGGCAACTTAAAATGGTTAGTAATTAGTATGTTCAAGGGCTGATTTAGATGCCTGAACAAATGTAAAAAGTGCTCCAATACGCAATACCCCTATGAAAAATATATTTTGACACCCCTAGTTTTGTGTTTTGTACACCCTTCTCCCATTTTTCTCTTTCTATTGCTAGTTACCTATGAAACTCGGATACGGGATACGATACGGGATACGACACGATACGGATACAGGGATACGAGAAAATTTTGAAAATCAAGATACGACACGGCTGTGATACTTTTATAAAAAATTAAATTATTTAAAAACATAATAGAAAAAATAAAATAGATAGAAATATTGCATTTTATTGATATGAAAAAAAAACCTGCCCAAATAGATAAAAAAATCACATAGAAAGTATATGGATGAAAGGAAGAGGAGAACCGACATACCTATGCAATGTTATCAGAACCGGACCGGTCATTGAGCCGGTCAAGGCACTGGGTCGCTGGTTCTAGTCGGACCGATCGGTCTTTGGTCGGACCTCATGAGCCGATCACTATTAAAAAGTACTAAAAATAAATATGATACGTATAAATTTATAACTTAAAAATCTAAAAAAAAAATCTTACCACAAAATTAATAAAAGTCTAGAAATTTAAAAGTTCAAAACTTCAAATCAACTGACACACTTTTTATAGGACTTCAGCTAGCATAAAAAATCTTACCACAAAATTAAATAATTAATACAAAGTCTTCAAATTTAAAAATCTTACATCCAATCGCATA
The DNA here is from genome assembly GCA_963573325.1 of Astragalus glycyphyllos. Lineage (NCBI taxonomy): Eukaryota > Viridiplantae > Streptophyta > Magnoliopsida > Fabales > Fabaceae > Astragalus > Astragalus glycyphyllos. The sequence goes on from OY754307.1 coordinate 115,020,689, forward strand.
CTTTTTATATTCAGCTAGCATAAAGTAGGTGCAGAGAGTATAGGTGCAGAGCAACTGACACACTCTACCCCCTCTCTCATACGCTCCTCTCTCATATGCTCTTCTTTCACTTTTCTTCTCTCTCAGTCCCTCTCTTCTCTCTCATACGCTCCCTCTTTCTCTTTTCTTATCATCCTTTACCTTTATCCAACCTTTCACCTCCCAAAATCCATTCTTCTTCTTATGCAACCTTTCTCTTTTTCTTATCATCCTTTATCCAAAACTGAAAATGAAATGAAGATCAAACAACTGTTGCTATACTACTGATCTGTTACGCGAAGTACGACGGAGGAGGACGAATCATCAGCAACGGCGACAGAAGACGGCGGAGGAGGAAGCTTCAGCGACGGCGGAAGCAGCATTTGGCTCTTGGCTGCGTTTTACGTTTGTTTCTAATTTTGGATTCTGAAAGCTGTAGGTGTGTGAGACTGAAACGCGACTGTGTTTTAACTTTTTTTTTGAAAAAACGCAAAAAAAACTATTTTTTTTATAATGTGTTCAGACCGGCCCGGTTCACTAGACCGGCCGGTTCACCGGCTTTGGCGTTGGGCCGGCCGGCTCAACTGCCTCAACTGTAATTCCGTTTAAACGTGCTGTCCGGACCGGGGTACCCACCGGAATCCGGTCGGACCGATCGGGCCGGCCGGTCCGGTCCGGCTTTAATAACACTGCACCTATGTATGAGTGATTAGTCATAAAAAGTAAGGCGGGGAAGTAACTGAGACCACCCGAAATCTTATAATCCGAATAGTCAGTGGCGGAAATAGATGACTTTTTATAGACTAAGATATTCATATTAGTACGTAGTTGTTTAATAAAACGTAAGCATATCGTTAGTCAATATATGATCATCACATTGTAGAAATAAATACTTGTGATCATATCAAGTAGAGATAGTTACATATATTTATCTTACTTATATCACAATGTATTATTATTTCTTCTATTATTGTGTTACGAAAAAACAGATAATTTTGTTTTTTAATTATTGAGGTATTAATGTGTATCATATATGGGTGACAATCATGTTCTTAATTAGACTCTTAGTTGATAAGAGGTATCAGAAATGTATCTGAGAAGTATCCTTAGTTGGTAAGAAGTATCAAAGATGTATCTGAAAAGTAACGGGTCAAATATTTTTAAAAAGAATTAAAAATTTATTGGATATTCTTTGGGTACGTATCGGGAAGTATCGGGTGCGTATCAGTATCGGATACGTATCCGACACAGGTACGTCTCCATTTTTGAAGTATCGGGGCTTCATAGCTGGTTACTCTTTTCTATTTACAGCTCCAAGGGCAATTGGTAATGTAACTATGGGGTAGTTTTGGCTACCCAAAAATAATATATGTATTTGGATAATTATGTATATATTATATTTAGCTACACCAATAATATATTAGTTACTACCCCAATTAAGTTTATTTGTCTAAGGAAATAAAATAATAATAATAATAATAATAATAATAATAATAATAATAATAATAACAAGTCCATTAATTTAAGTCTCATTGGTCTATTATTATCACAGACAAATATGGTGATTTTTGTCCTATTACTTTTCACAACTTTGGTCCCACTTTTCTTAATTGAACAATTTTTGTCCTCAAAATCGTGGAATAATTGCACTTTTGGTCCTCAAAATCTTGAATTTTGGAAAAACGGAGGACTAAAATTGTGCAATCCATGATTTTAGCGACCAAAAGTGCAATGAAAAAATCACAAGGACCAAAATTACTAAATTAGAAAAAACAAAATATGTTTAATTGGTATTCACTATCACTGTAAGAACTTTTTAAGGTACGTGAGATCAAGTTAAACCCTTTTATGATGTATTTTTTCGTGATTGACAACGTTCTGAAAATTTTTCTACGACAACGATGTATAAAAATTAAATCATTATCATTTAAAATTGTATTAAACTAAATCATTTGACCACCCTGAGTCAGGGTCCTAGATAAGCCACTGAGTGTGTTGGTTGTTAGAGGAGAATAGGGAGCGGGGTTCGAACCTCATACGCTTATATTTTCACTAACAATGTCTCTTTCACTCAACCATATTAGCTACCCTTCTAAGACTAAATTCTCCCGATGATTTGCCCATATATTAAAAAGATTAAATAGTGTATTCAATGTGTCTATTTTGCATATTAATATTACTAAAATGCCTCTTTATGTATAGATGTGTCTAATTCCGAATTTTTATCTCGTTAGCGGTATTATTAAGAAGTATTAAGGAGCTATTATCAAGAGGGTGGAGAGTCCAACTGAGTCATACCTTGAGGGAAGAAAATGCTTGTGCTGACTTTCTAGCTAAATTAGGCGTTGGTTGTTCTGAAGACCGGCGCTATTTCGCATCGCCTCCACCTGGGATCTTAAACCTCCTTCAAGCTGATGCTAGTGGAGTTTCTCTTTCTAGATAGTTGCTATTTTCTTTTGTATTTTGTTTTTATCTTTGCTTTCTTCTTCTTGTACCAAAAAAAAACATTGACATGGATAGGCAGAAAACAAAATGCATTTTTTGAGTTTTCATGCTCCCTTTTAAAAATATAACAAAATAAGTATGTTATTTAATTTTTTTCTTTGGGACATCATAAGTACTTTGCAAGCACATAGAACCATTGAATTTAAATACTCACTTGTCATATGGAGGTGAATGCATGCTTCTGTTGCAAAAAACGTAGATACCAACTAAAGAGAATCAAGGCAGGGAACTCATGCTAAAATAAAATTTGTCACTAAGCAAAATTAGAGTTTTACTCAGTTTTGAAAATAATTTATTTTCTATCAATAGTTTTTTATTACCATTTCTTACGTTTTCCCTTTTCCCCTCAATAGCCTGTTTGTTTGGGAATAGTTATCTTCCAAGTGTTCTCGCATGGTGTGGGCGGGGTGCAGTGTAGGGTGTGTTTCTATTAGTGGAAATTGCGGTGCTCAGCAGGTTGCAATCATCATTTTTTCTGCATCTTTTTCACTTCCTATTTGCCCACAGTTTGTTTCTGAATTTGTTTCAGATTATCTCAGCACCGTGTTTTAGCCCAAAAACCTTGCATGCTTGACATTTTTTAAACATATTATTTACACTATTTGAGTGGTTGTTTCCAATTTTTTTGATCGTTACACTGTGTTTGTGATCTGTTTTAGCCTCTAGATAAACCACATTTGTTGTGTTTGGCATCTGTCTTCGCCTGTAGATGACTATTTTATATAAAATACAAAGTTGGTGTTCCTGAATGACTATTTTGTAACTAATGAAACAAATACTAAAGACAATTACCTCAAATTATTTCGGATTGTTTCCTGGCAGGTGTTTCCTAGTCTTAATAGTAAATAAAATGGAACCCAGTATAGTTGTTTTTTCCTTGTGTGTTCTTCTCATTAACAAAACCCTTTTTGTTTCTTTCCATTGTTTTTCTTTTATGTTTCTTTTCTATTGTTACTTACTGCAAATGTGTTCAATAGTAAAGCCATCTTTTGAAGATATTCGTGTGTAGAATAAGTACTCGGTCTACACAGTTATTGGTATTTGTTTTTCTATTTGTGAATGTTATACGTGCTACACAAATTTTATGGTAGTTGTTGGAATTATTGTATACACTTACTTTGTGGCTGGAAATATGGCTCAAAATCTCTTAGAATTTGTTTTTCATTCATATCTTTTTTGATTTACAATTTCTTTCTTTCTTGCTTCTTTTACTAATTATAGGTTTGTTTTAGACTACGTGACTAACAAGACTTTCAACTCCGTTATATCTATCGACACGGTAATTGTTAGTGATTTTAGATTTACATTTCTTTTTTGTATGCTACTTTAGTTGTTTGTGCTTTACAGTCACGTTTTATTTATCTTCTTTGCAGAAGCTGATTAAGGTGGGTGGAGGCTTTTATAGGGATAAGGTCATACTCTACCTTCTGAACTTAAGATAGAGACTGTTTCTGGTACGGATTTTCCAGCCACTCTTGTGTTTGGTGCACATGGTGCTGTTTACCTTACGACTCCCACAAATAAAATTATAGAGGTCTTTGGAATTGATGGTCTCATTGGGACACCACAAAGAAAGGTGGTTGAGTTGACCTATACTAGCAGAGGGTGTTTCAAGATACACTTTCTAATGACTATTGGTCGTGTCCGTTTTATGTTGATGCGTCGTCAGCCACCACCTATTCGAGTTGTCCACCGTTCTAGGTTTATGTATTTTTTAATTGACAATTAAATGCCTCTTTATGTATAGATGTGTCTAATTCCGAACTTTTATCTCCCAAGACAGATTTGCAGTATTAATAAGGAGTATTAATCTCCACTAATTTATGTGATTCAACTAACCTGGTTTCAATCACTAAGCTACCATGACATAATCACTAAGCAAAATTTATATTAAAGCGATACAACAGGGCACCCCCAACCCTTACAAATACAAGAGGGCTCATTAAAATCTCCATCGGCTAAAACCCGATAGGAAAAAGACCTAGGGAGGAAAAAGAGTACCCTAGAAAGAATGATACAATAAACCAGTTACACCGATTTCAGACAATTAAAAGGATTTCCCCCAATCATAAATCTAGAAAGTAAAATTGCGACCTTCTATGCTTATGAACTAACTCAATGTTATAGACTTAACATGGTTAACGACCACCTGAGGATCAAAAACTTCACCTTTGAAAAAAGTATGGTTCCGATGTAACCAGATATAGCCATCCAGAACAAATACTTCAATCTACAAGCCTTCTTGGATTCCATCTACAGACCAATAAGCTGGAAATGCTCGACACTTACCAAAATATCTGAAACCGCCTTGCCCAACCAATTCTGAATAGCAAGCCAAACTAATTCGAAACTGTAAGGTACCCAAAAATGGGTAAACCTTCAAACGGATTTTGTAATAATTGAAATACTAAAACTAAGCTAAAAACTACAGTAACCCTTTCTTCATTATTTTCATTGACGAATTTTCCTTTTACATTCAAGGTATTAATAGCACTTCAAATACATAATGTGTCAAAAAGATAAGGAATCCAATGACTAACTAAAAGACAAAATAAAGGAATATAAAATGGTGACTCATAAGGAATAAAATGGTGACTCATACGCATCTAGAGTTTTCTAGATGCTTCTTCTTAGGTCACATAATCTCTTGGGTGTTTGGGCTTGTTTCTCTTGGGTTGGGTCATTACATTTCATTCCCCTTCACAGCAACCTTGTCCTCAAGGTTGAAGAAAATGGATGTAATTACAAATTTTCCTGGATCCCACTATTTGAATTGAAGGGAGGTACTTGCCATTGTAGTAATAGAATCTTCACCAGGATCCCACTACTTGAATTGGGAGGACCGAGTCATTGTAAAAGCCAAAAGTTGATCACCCAGATCCCATTCCTTGATTGAACTCCTTTGTGCACTATTAAATGTACATTCAAATCCATTTCCTGTGAGTGCTGCCTCAAAAATTGCCTCGTTGGGTTTACTTAGCTCGAAAGTTAAAACATATGAAGAGTGAGAGTTAAAAAACCTGGAAAGGCATGAACTGGTTTTTGGTGCGGTTGCAGGGGAGGACCTTCTTTAGGGCAGGGGAGGACCATTGTGACACCCTAAATTTCATAAGACATAACTTCCAAAAAATTTAACATGAAACTTGAGTTTTGAAGGATTCATACATGTAAAACAAAAATCTAGCTTAACAAAACTAACTTAGCCAACAATAAAATCCCTTGAAGCTAGAACTCTGATTGTGATCCAGTGACTGACACTCTACATTGGACTACTGACGAGTAATCCGGATATACTCTTCAGTTTTCCAATGTTATCTGTTACCTGGAAACATCACCCCAAACATAGTGAGTTTTACAACTCAGTAACAAAGAATATAAAAAAAATTACTTGATGTTTCCAGTCATATCCGTGTGCGAGATATGAAAAATCCTCTCTGCAAGATAGAAAGTATAAATCATATACAAATGTTTTTCAATCAAATACAGTTCTCACATAATAACAGAAGAAGCACAACAATACAGGACAAGAATCACATTGTATAAAAAGATCACAATAAGATTTCGTGCGCTTATATCAGATATCATAAACAGGACACTTGTCATGCTATGTGCACACAGACCACATTATCTCTTCGTCGTGGCAAACGGTAATCATAGGCCGTATTATCTCTTCGTCACGGCAAAACGGTAATCGCGCGCCGTATTATCTCTTCGTCACGGCAAAACGGTAATCACACGCCGTATTATCTCTTCGTCATGGCAAAACGATAATTTTTGGCCGTATTATCTCTTTGTCACGGCAAAACGGTAATCACACGCTGTATTATCTCTTCGTCACGGCAAAACGGTAATCCAAAAGGACTATGAGCATTTCACTCATAGGCTGCATTATCTCTTCGTTGCAGCTAAAGGCATTCCACAACAACAACAACAAATAAAACCCGTAAACTAGAAACCGATTTTTATCTCTTATTTGAGAAATTTTATTTGTTTCATAAAACTCAGCATCTCCAAAGCATGTCTATTTTCTATTAGCAAAAGAATGGATCAAATTCATCCATTGTTCAAAAGATATAGCTCTACAACTACAATAACATCAATATAAAATTTCGGTTTTTCTTTCACAACTTGCAAGTAAGTTTTCTCAATCAATGCTCAATGTAAATAAACCACTTTAGAGTCTATTTCATATACAATGTCATCTAATTTCTAATGGTTAATAAATCATTTCGATAGGATCTTTGTGGAGAAAGATATGAGCAAAATACATACGAGATATCAAAAACTATTTTTGAGAACAACAGTCAGTATAAATTAGGAATAAAATATCAAATGAATTCGAATAATTTTTCCAATTTTTCTAGAGATAGTCAGCTCACTTACAAAAGTAATGTGGTTGGTCCCATATCAAAATTCAAAGCCAATAATTCGAGAAAAATCACGCACTAGGACTGATTTATGCAGTAATTTTCAGAAATTCAAAATCTCTCACATACAACTATAGAAGATATTTCTCTTCATCCAAGTATACAAGTACTGTTATTATTTTAGTAGTAAAATAGTGGAGGAAGATAGTTGAAATAGTGGAGATAGAATTTGATGAAAAACTGGAAATATATTGGCCTTCGGTAATAGTACACTTGTTAGTTTGGATAACTTGCTAATTTGTAGCTTGGTTCACAATGAGTAGCATGTAGCCTATTTATACCCTTTATAAGTCGGTGCATACATTTTCTTGAAGGTTCTAGCAATATAATTTTAGACTTATTCTATTTTACATCATTCTAGAATTGTTTATTAGGTATAGACTTTATTAGAAATCTCTAGAAATTTGTAGCACCTTCAACACTCCTCCTTGATACAAATTTTACTAACTCCAAGCATCGTTCGTAGTTGCTCAAATCTTGATCTTGGTAGTGCTTTCGTGAATATGTCAGCGATTTGATCTTCCGTTGTGCAGTACTCTAGTTGAATTTGCTTGGTCATCTTTGCTTCTCTGATAAAGTGATATTTTATAGCAATGTGCTTTGTTCGATGATGATGAACCGGATTCTTCGCCATTGCTATAGCTGACTTGTTGTCGCAGTAGATTGTGGTAGGATGATCTTCTTGTTCACCCATGTCTTCAAATATTCTCCGAAGCCATATAGCTTGACTTGTCGTTTCAGCTGCTGTAACATACTCAGCCTCTGCTGTTGATTGTGCAACTGTTGCTTGCTTCTTAGACGCCCAAGAGAAAAATCCTGATCCTAGTGAGAAAGCATAGCCTGATGTACTTCTCATGTCATCAATAGAACCTGCCCAATCACTGTCCGTGTAGCCAAGCAATCTTGAGTTGGTCGTGGTTTTGTACCATATACCAAACTCCTTTGTGCCTTGTAGATATCTTAGGACTCTTTTTCCTGCTCCATAGTGAACTTGACTTGGCTTCTGCATGAATCTTGATAGTAGACTAGTAGCATACATGATATCTGGTCGCGTAGCAGTAAGATATAGTAGGCTCCCGATCAAACTTCTATAGCGCGATGCATCAGCTTCTGGCGCTCCGTCTTCCTTTTGTAACTTCTCATTTGTCACAAGTGGAGTAGCTACTGGCTTGCATTCATTCATGTTGAACTTCTTCAATAGTGCTTCCGTATATTTTTTCTGGTAGATGAATATCCATTCTTTTTGTTGTTTTACTTCTATGCCGAGGAAGTAGTTCATCAATCCAAGATCTGTCATCTCGAATGTCTTCATCATATCTTCTTTGAATTTAGCCACCATTTTAGTGTTGTTTCCTATGTAGATTAGATCATCTACATACAAGGAGACAATGAGAGTGTCATCTTGACCTTGGGTCTTGACATATAGTGTTGGCTCACTCTTGCTCCTCCTGAATCCTTGATCGATGAAGTATTGATCAATTCGGCTATACCATGCTCGAGGAGCTTGCTTGAGACCATATAGAACTTTTCTTAGTCTCAACACTTTATCTTCATTTCCTTTGCTGACGAAGCCTTGTGGTTGCTCAACATAAACCTCTTCTTCTAGTACTCCATTTAGAAATGCAAACTTGACATCTAGCTGATAAATGCTCCATTGTTTTTGTGCTGCAAGAGCTATTAGAGCTCTTATTGTGTCTAGACGAGCAACTGGAGCAAATGTCTCATTGTAATCAACTCCAGGTTGCTGAGAGGAGCCCTTTGCTACGAGTCTAGCCTTATGTTTTTGTATTGAGCCATCAGGGTTAAGCTTTGTCTTATAAACCCATTTAACTCCTATGATATCTTTATCTTTTGGATAGTCTACTAGCTCCCATGTGTTATTTTTCTCAATTGATTTAATCTCATCCTCCATTGCTTTGACCCATACTTCTTGCCTTGATGCTACTTCATAGTTTTCCGGCTCAAGTATGGCCAAATTGCAAGTTTCATATATATCCGCCAGAGATCTAACTCGTCTTGGAGTAGATTCTGGTGAGGAATCTTGTTGAAGAGAAGACGAAGGAGGTATACCTGAACATTCTGTTACTTCTTCAACTTCTTCTTGAGGTTGTTGTGCTGGAAGGGAAATGCTGTTTCTCTCAATTTTTTCTGTATCCCAATTCCAAGCGGCAGCTTCATCAACTTCAACATCTCGACTAATAATGAGTTTCTTTGTTTGTAAGTTGTAAACTCGATAGCCTTTTGATTGTGTACTATATCCCAAGAAGATGCCTCGATCTGTCTTGTCTTCTAACTTGTGCCTCTTTTGTTCTGGGACATGAATGTAGCATATTGATCCAAAGACCCTTAGATGTTTAGCGGATGGTTTTTGTCCACTCCAAGCTTCAATAGGAGTCTTGTCTTGGACTGCTTGAGTTGGACATCTATTGATAATGTAAACAGCCGTGTAAACTGCTTCAGCTCAAAAAGTGTTTGGTAGTCCTTTTTCCTTTAGCATTGATCTAGCCATCTCCATGACCGTGCGATTTCTTCTTTCAGATACTCCATTTTGCTGAGGAGAATATGCGACTGTAAGTTGTCGCTCGATGCCTTCATCCTCACAGAATTTATCAAACTCATGGGAGTTGTACTCTTTTCCACGATCACTCCCGAGCCTCTTTATGTGTTTACCACTTTGCTTTTCGACAAGGGCTTTGAACTTCTTGAATATTCCAAAGACTTCTGATTTTGCTTTGATGAAATAGACCCAAGTCATTCTAGAAAAATCATCAATGAAGAAGATGAAATACCTGTTGTTGTCGAGTGATGGCGTTCTCATCGGTCCACAAACATCATTGTGGATGAGCTCTAGCACATCTTTAGCTCTCCATGCATTGCTCGTTGAAAACGGTGATCTGTGCTGCTTTCCGAGAAGACATCCTTCACATGCTCCATCATCTTCTTTTAGACATGGTAGATCTCTCATCATATTCTTCTGATATAACAACTTTAAGGATTTAGAATTGAGGTGGCCAAATCTTCGATGCCATAGCCATGAATCATCACCTTGCACCTTCATGGCAATGTTGGTAGTATATTTAAAATTTATCGGGAAGCTTCTGTTCCTCGTCTCCATCTTTACTTGAGCTATCTCGACCCTTTTATTAGTGTTATCATAGATTATGCATTTATCTCCTTCAAAGTGAAGGACATAGCCTTTCTCTATCATTTGACCGATGCTCAAGAGATTTTCTTTAAGATTGGGAACTAGTAAGACATCTTTAATGAGTCGCGTACCTTTCTTTGTCTCCACCATGACAGTGCCTTTGCCTTTCGATTCCACGGTAGTACCATTCCCTAGTCGGACCTTCGATTTGACAGAGTCATCAATTTGCTTGAAGATGCTCTCGTCTTTAGCCATGTGATTACTACAACCACTATCTAAGTACCAGGTTCCTTCTTTGTCATCGTTGAAATCTTGGGTAGCATAGAAGAGATGTTCTTCACCATCATGCTTATTCTGGACACTCTCATGTTCTTCGACGAAATTAGCATGATGCTTATTTTTACTGTAGCAATTCTTCTCCACATGCCCAAATTTCTTACAGTGCCGACATTGTGGCTTTCCAAGCCATCGACAGTCTTTCTCGGCATGATTAGTCCTCTTGCATATGCCACATGGAGGATACTCGTCTTAATTTTTCTTTGAGAAATTTTTAGAATTCTTTGTTTCTAGAATTTTCTCCACTACTCTTGTTTCCTCCATACCCTTTATTTTGAGGCCGAAATTTGAGCTTAGATTGAAAGACATTTTCTACAGAGTCATCATCATGCCTACTCAATCTTTGCTCATAAGCTTCAAGAGAGCCCATTAGTTCAGTCACCGATAAAGTAGACAAATTCTTAGTTTGCTCAATCGTCGTCACGATTGGGTCATACTTACGGGTAGGGGTGGGAATAGGCTGGGCCGAGCTAGGCTTTGCTTAGGCCTGAGCCTGGCCTGTGGCCTATCATAGGCCCAATTTTTAGGCCTGGCCTGGCCTTTGTGAAAACCTGACAAGGCCTGATAGCCTGTTTAGAAGCCTATTTTACAATTTTTTTTACAAAAACCTATAATCTTTAAGTGATGTATATTTTTTGTAAATAACAAAAAAGCTAATAGATTAATAAAATTTTGTTCTATTTTATTTAAATTCTATTTTATAATAATAACTTTAAATTTGTCAAAAATGGATGTAATAGTTTAAATTAACATGAAATCTTAGCAAATTTATGACTTAAATGAAATACAAAATTTAATACAATAATAATAATAATATTATTATTTATTTTTATTTAAATAGGCCGGCCTGATAGGCCTAAAAGGCTTTTTCAATGGCCTGTGGCCTGGCCTTTTTAGCTAAATAGGCTTTTAAAAAAGCCTAAGCCTTATCTGTTTAAATAAAAAACCTGGCTTGGCCTGGCCTGACGTAGGCTGAGACGTAGGCCCCTGTCGGTTGGCCCGGCCTATTCCCACCCCTACTTACGGGGAATAGAAATTAGAATTTTCTTAACTATTCTTTTGTCGAGAATATTTTCCCCGTAGGCTCTCATTTGAGAAACAATTTCTTTTATCTTAGTATAGTAATCTTGTACGGTCTCAGACTCCTTCATATTTAATAATTCAAACTTACGCCTTAGACTTTGGAGTTTGACGGCACGTACCTTGGCAGTTCCTTGAAACTCTTCCTGTAGTGTACTCCATGCTTCCTTGGCACTAGTAGCTCCCATTATCCTCGGGAAAATAGAGTCACCCACAGCTTGTTGCAAAAAGTATAATGCCTTTGAATCTTTTTGCCTATTTTCCTTCAACTCCTTCTTTTGAGCTGCAGAAAGAGTTGAAGTATCGGCAGGAACGGTAAATCCTTCCTCTACAACTTCCCATAGATCTTGAGAGCAATAAAATGTCTTCATTTTAATGCTCCAAAAATCATAGTTTTCGCTGGAAAAAATAGGAACTTGAATATTGGATGATGATTGGGTGTTGTTAGCCATCGGCTACAAAATATAAAAATAGTGTAGAGTGTCGGTAGTGATTTTTAATAGGTAGTTGAATAGTTTATCTACGCCCAGTAGATGACCGAACGTAGCTCTGATACCACTGTTATTATTTTAGTAGTAAAATAGTGGAGGAAGATAGTTGAAATAGTGGAGATAGAATTTGATGAAAAACTGGAAATATATTGGCCTTCGGTAATAGTACACTTGTTAGTTTGGATAACTTGCTAATTTGTAGCTTGGTTCACAATGAGTAGCATGTAGCCTATTTATACCCTTTATAAGTCGGTGCATACATTTTCTTGAAGGTTCTAGCAATATAATTTTAGACTTATTCTATTTTACATCATTCTAGAATTGTTTATTAGGTATAGACTTTATTAGAAATCTCTGAAATTTGTACAAGTACCCAAAACTTCAATCAATGCTAGACCTTATTCAATCCTTAAACCAAAAAGATATGAAAAAGAAAGTTCATTCCATATATATTTACACTCAAGATCAAGAAGGAAGTAGTAAATATTCCAACTTTGAGCAAAAATCAACTTAACATACAAGAATTCACACACCACTTCTAACAAACACCTTGTAGGCAATTCAACAACTCACTCTCCTCTAACACACATGCAACACCATTTATTTATCCTCAATCATTCAAAATCAACAACAATCATCATTCATAATATTATAATAAGTTAAATAGAAATCTAAGCACACTCTTAAGAGAGATTTTAAAGGGGGTTCTTTGTTACCTTAGTTAAGATTTCAAGAGATGATGATGAAACTCCCAAATGAGTATTCCTTCATGGAACCCTAGCTTTCTTCAAGTTTCTTTCTATTAGAGACCTCCTCCTCCAATCTTACATTCAAGACTCCATCTTCCTTCTTCCTTT